>JAXCMG010000020.1:32535924-32569474 GCA_034642415.1 Podarcis siculus | reverse complement strand
TTATTATTATTATTATTATTATTATTATTATTATTATTATTATTATTATTACATTTGAGTAGACACGTATAGCATCGCAGTGTCAAAAGGACTGTTGTCCCAGGAACTCTGAAGTCTCTTGAGCAGACAGGTGTATAGCAGACATTTCGGAGAGGTTAGGAAACCCGCAATATGTGTTGCCGGTTATTATGCCAAGTCAGATGAGCGCCTCGCTGGGAATTAATGGGCTGAACCTCATTTATATCTCCTTTCTCCCCTTTGCCCTTATGTTAAACTGTTTCCCTGCCATGAAATTATTCATGCTCCTTTCATCTTGCCATCTCGCGGGTTTGCAGCGGCGGGAAGAAAAAAAGAAAACCTCTTGAGAAAAGCCGCCGTCAGCACACCTGCAGCTCGGATGACCTGCACTTTCTTCCAGGGTGAACTCTGAAGATCATTCACTCTGGTTGTTCCTGAAAGGAGGGAGGAAGAAAAAAGACTTGAGGCTGTTTAATAGGTAAGAGCGTGAGCCCCCCTGCTTTCACAGTGCCTGTGAACTAGAGTTGTCCCTGCTTTAGATGTTGCCCGAGCCGCAAACTAAGAACATGAAGAGGAGGAGGAGGGGACTAAGCTTCTGAATTGCAGCTAGAATACTGTAGAATTTGTGGGAATGTTCAGGGATGCAGGAGAGGATATATTATTTGATTATAGCCTTTCCAACTTGTGTTAACAAGTTCACAATTTAGCAGAGTAACATTCGCCCTTTCAAACTCACAGCAGATGCATTTGCTCAGGCTCGCTAAAGCCTCTATAATAACTGTTCTGGTATTTTCCCTTTATTCCCTCATAAAATATAAGGCATGACACAGTCTTGTATAAAAGTATAAAAAGAGTTTACTCACATTCTGTTCACAGTTGGATCCCAGAAGGCAGACTTAGCTTAGAAAAGTAACATACACCTGGAAACAATCTCATAAATATACAGTCCCTTTGTCCTCTCTTGGCTGGAGGCCAAGAGGACATCTTTGGCTAAGCAGATGTTTCTTCTTTGGTGCATGTAGTCAAAGAGAGAGAGATGGCTGCCCTGCCCTGTGCTTTTGTCGTTACCTGCACAGGTGAGGCCACGCCACCTCTAGTCACATGCAGAGGAAGTCTGTCCCAGCCCAGAAGGAAACAGGAAGTTTACCTGCTGGCTGGACAAACATTCCTCCCCATGTGCAAACATGTTCACTCTAGGAATGCTGTACTTGACTGCTCTTGTGTTTCACATCCCACAGAATTGTAGAGTTGGAAGGGACACCAAGGGTCATCTAGCTCAACCCCTGCAATGCAAGAATCACAACTAAAGCATGTGGCCTTCCACCCGCTGCTTAAAACCTCCAATGAAGGAGAGTCCACAACATTCTGAGGTTGTCCACCCCATTGTCGCATGGAAGAGGAGAAAAACTGTTTTCTCCTGCTCCAGAGGGAAGGATGCAAACCAATTAATTCAAGTTCCAAGAGAGGAGATTCCGACTCAACATCAGGAAGAACTTTCTGGCAGTAAGAGCTGTTCAACAGAGGAACAGTCTCTTTTGGGAGGTGGTGGCCTGTCCTTCCTTGGAGGTCTTTAAGCAGAGGTTGGATGGCCATCTGTCAGGGATGCTTTAGTTGAGATTCCTGCATTCTAAGGGGTTGGACGAGATGCCTCTTGGGTTCCCTTCCAATTCTATGATTCTTTGAAAATGACATGGTGTTATGTACTGAGCTGAATAGGATCCAAAATGCAGCAGTCTGATTGGTCCTAGAACAACAGGACCCAGAATGCAGCAGTCTGATTGGTCCACAGGAGCCACCCAATCCAGCGCCAGGTGGAAGTGAATCCGCAACCTGATTGGCCTACAGGAGAATCCCGGAATTCGCACATCACGTGGGGCCCATTGTGTAAATAATGTATATAAAGCAGACATTCTGGGGGAACTTCCATTCCTCCTCACCACTATGAGCTGAATAAAGAGCATGAAATATCCACTCTCGACTCCGAGTATATTTCACATGGGATGATCCCCTCAGTTGCAAGGGGTTTTGCCGCCCTCTCACCAAGCCCCAAGCCCCAATATTTCAGGGGAACATTCTCCCAGAATGACTTTCAGCTCAGCATTCTCTGCCATGCTGTGTCATTGTCACAGACAGCTGTAGCTTTGGAGGGATCATGCACAGATGTTTAATTGCTTAGGGACCTCTCTTACAAGAGATCAGGAGCCAGCAAGGAGCCAGCACTTTCCGGGGCTCGTCTCTAACCCTTGCATCACTTTCCTCCCCAATTTGTTCCCACGCCTCCTCATTTACACATCAGTTGTCTTGAGGAAAAGACAGGGGCCCTGGGAGAAGTGTGTGTGTGCGGGGAAGCTTCACTTAAAGCGAGATGATAAAATAATCACCTGGGAACAAGATGACAGCCTTGGCAATTTGTTCCTGCCTACTGCTGTTATTATTTGTTATTACGAGAAATTACAGGGCAGTGTCTCGCAGCTTTTGGGAAACGTGGCAAAAGTGATTGCTGGCAGCCTTTATGAGAACATTATTGCCCACTTCTCAAACCTCTGCCTCTCTCTCCCTCTCTCTCCTGGTTTATATACTTACTGATGTAGCAGCAACCAGACTGAGCCAGAAAGCCTCTGCTTTGCATCTTCCCATCAACACCAGGGCCGGCTCTATCAGGAGGCAGAAACTGGGGGTGGCAACAGCCACCACCCGAAATCTTTCTCTGTGAGCTGCCTGTTGTGTCACCTGCCCTGCAGTCCCATAACTAGCTTGGCACCCTTGCGTGAAATGGAGGCCGCTATCCCATTTCCAGAATTACAATATGATTCAGCTGTCAGACAGGTCTGCTTACACGTGTTACAAAAGTTGGGATGCGGGTGGCGCTGTGGTCTAAACCACCGAAGGTCGGCGGTTCAAATCCCCGCGACAGGGTGGGCTCCTGTTGCTCTGTTCCAGCTCCTGCCAACCTAGTAGTTCAAACCTAGCAGTGCAAGTGAGGCATCTGATCAAGGCCTGTATTTTAAAATGAGCTTAAAGATTTGCAAATGTTTCATGCCAGGCAGAAAACCAGCTGGCTAAGTACTTTCTTTTCAGTTGTTTATCTTTCTGCTCTCCTGGACAAGGGCTCCCCTGATTTATAGCAGTATCAGGAGACAGGTTTCTCAAAGTTGTAAAAGGGAAATACAGGCTGGGAGCAAAGGTTACACTGACCCTACATATTACAGAATACAATCAAGCTGCAAAAACACTAATTAAGAGTTGGTAAATAGTAAGATTTATTGTTTAACAGAAAATAATACCATGAGCCATCTGTTTTAGCCATTTGTTTTGGAATGCAGGGGCAACAGGGGCAAAAGGTGATCTGGTAATTAAGGTGCCTTGTCGAGGCAAATGTAAGATATATGGCTACTTGTCTGCCATTTATGGATAGAAGGAAATATAGCTCTTTGCCTCCCATAAAAGGTAATAGGAAATGGGTGTATCTTTTATGATTGGTTCTAGCAAACAGCCAATAGGAATTTCAACCAGGCTGATTGGACAGAGGCAGCCAAAGGAGGAGCAAGGGGGCTGGGCTGAGGAAATATAAGTGCTGACCATCAGGGCTGGAGGGGGCAGAGCTTTGGTAACCATATACCACTGTGCCTATCATTTATTTGTCTGACAAATAAATTATTATTTTAATTTCTCTATTGCTGCGTTGAATATTTCATTCCAGCTAAGCGTTAACCACAAGCAGGGTTCTACACAAGTAGATAAATAGGTATTGCTGTGGTGGGAAGCTAAACAGTGTTTCCATGCACTCTGGTTTCCATCACGGTGTCCCTTTTAGTCCTGCTGGCCACATGACCCAGAAAGCTGTCTGTTGACAAACGCTGGCTCCCTTGGCCTAAAAGCGAGATGATCACTGCAACACCATAGTCTCCTTTGACTGGACTTAACCTTCCAGGGATCCTTTACATTTTACAAAAGTTGGGTGCCTTCTTTTCTCTTTGCTGAGGAGTGGCAAGAGCCCATGGGGTTCCAGGCACTCACCCAGAAGAACTGAAGAAGAAGAAGAGTTTGGATTTGATATCCCGCTTTATCACTACCCGAAGGAGTCTCAAAGCGGCTAACAATCTCCCTTCCCTTCCTCCCCACAACAACACTCTGTGAGGTGAGTGAGGCTGAGAGACGTCAAAGAAGTGTGACTGGCCGAAGGTCACCCAGCAGCTGCATGTGGAGAAGCGGAGACATGAACCCGGTTCACCAGATTACGAGTCTACCGCTCCTAACCACTACACTACACTGGCTCTCTAGAGACCAACTAAGTTTGTTCTGGGTGTAAGCTTTTGTGTACATGCACACTTCTTCAGATACGCTTCCAGTCCTAAATTCAGTTCTCCACATTTTGCAGCAATTTGATTAAAACAAACAAACAAACAAACAAACAACACCTTATGGAAATTCAACAGCATATTAGTGTGAATTTCTCCCAATAAACAGATCTTTATATGCACTTTTGAATAATGTATGGTTTTTTTTACAAGCAATTCCCTCCAATATAATGCATTTTTAAAATGTCATTTTCTGCAATGTCTTCATTTTTGCACGCACTTTCTCCTAATATATGCATCTTTAGAAATGTTGGTCATCGAACTTCATTGCAAAATTCGGATAGGTGCAAATTTCAAAAGATAGCTCTGTTTCGGTTTTCATAGAGATTCTGAAGGTGCAAATTTGATAGATGTGACTTTAAATGAATGAGGATCCTCCATCCCAAAAATAATTGAATGTTAATTGTATAAGCCTTGTTTTTTAAAAGAAGAAGATTTGGTCTGTATCACTGCATTTATGAGACATTGGTGAATGCTGTTAATGAGGGGGATTCTCAGAAAGCAGGGAGAAAGGAGACCAAAATATCTTTAAGGAGACCTTGAAATCTGCACGTCTCATAGCAACCTATTGGGAAGCCTGTTGAATTACACTTTGTGTGTGTGCCAAGAAATTCCAGCGGGGTAGCCATTAATTACTCTGTTACGGAACCTTAAAAGCTGATAATTTTTGCTCCACTAGATGGCGCCTCTGGATTTCATAAAAGTCTTCTTGGGTGTTCATTCATGGTAAGGTCTGGGTCAGACACTAGCCATTCATCCATCTATATCTATATCTATATCTATCTATCTATCAATCATCTATCATCTATCTATCTATCATCTATCTATCATCTATCTATCTATCTATCTATCTATCTATCTATCTATCTATCTATCTATCTATCTATCATCTATCTATCATTTATCTATCTATCATCTATCTATCTATCTATCTATCATCTATCTATCTATCTATCTATCTATCTATCTATCTATATCTATCATCTATCTATCTAATCTAATCTATCACTCTCTTCTATATCTATCATCTATATCTATCTATCATCTATCTATCTCTCTATATCTATCTCTCTATCTATCATCTATCTATCTATCATCTATCTATCTATCTATCTATCTATCATCTATCTATCTATCTATCTATCTATCTATCTATCTATCATCTATCTATCATCTATCTATCATCATCATCTATCTATCTATATCTATCTATCTATATCTATCTATCATCTATCTATCTATCTATCTATCTATCTATCTATCTATCATCTATCTATCTATCATCTGTCTCAAATGGACAGGAGTATTTGGCACAGCATAGCCTAAAGGACAGGGCAGTTTTAATAGCCGTGTAGAAGAGGGAATTACGTTAGGTGTAGCTGGCTGTGTAAAAGCAATACCTGAAATTCCCTTTTAATTTCTACACAACTATGAAAGCAGCAGGAGCCCTGTTTTTTTTACCCTCCTGGCCACCCTAATTTGGCAATTCGGAACATTCATCTGCTGTGTCAACAACATTAGGAAATAATATGATTTGCTCTATCTTCAAACAGGGATAAACAAATCAATTTTCTATTTTCTCAGTGCCTCATTTTCCCATTCTTCAGTTCAGTTCTCCACATTTATGCACCAGTTTGCAATAGGCACATTTTTCTGCGCAATTTTGCCTACAACATACATGGCTGCAAGCCATTTCCCCTAATATAATGCAATTTGTATGTTATTTTCACTAATATATGCATTTCAAGGCACACATTCCCCTACCATGCACTTTCTATTGTTCTTGAGAATTATGATTTTGCTGTGACTCAATGAGACTGGTATTTGATGCTGGAGAGCCACAAACCTTCCATTCTCCCTGAGAGGAAGTTGATTTTCCCATGTGGGTTAGGGAGAGGAATGCAAGGAACTGCTCATATGCCCTTGGTCCATCTAGCTATGTCCAGATCCAGATCCGTGCTTGGCCTCCTCTACCCCCTCAACATTGGGGAGGGGCGCACCCTCCCAAATGATATTCAAGGGCCACAAAACAGCTCAGCCCCCGTGAGTTGGTGCCTCTGTCCTGGTCCTTTTGCAAGAACCAGTATCTTATTCCTTGCAACATCATCATTCAGACAGACACCAGTCCATTTTTCACAGAACATGTACAGTAATTAAGGAACACAATTTACTGCCATGGTGGTAGCTATACACAGTTACTTAGGAGGCTACAAAAAGGGGTTAGGCAAATCCATGGAGAAGGACGGGTTGATCATGCTTGTAAAAGAGGTTCAGTGACTTTTTGCCCAGCCGTACCACTTGCTAGTGGGACGCGGGTGGCGCTGTGGGTTAAACCACAGAGCCTAGGAATTGCCGATCAGAAGGTCAGCGGTTCGAATCCCCGCAGCGGGGTGAGCTCCCATTGCTCGGTCCCTGCTCCTGCCAACCTAGCAGTTCGAAAGCACGTCAAAGTGCAAGTAGATAAATAGGTACCGCTCCGGTGGGAAGGTAAATGGCGTTTCCGTGCACTGCTCTGGTTCGCCAGAAGCGGCTTAGTCATGCTGGCCACATGATCCAGAAGCTGTACGCCGGCTCCCTCGGCCAATAAAGCAAGATGAGCGCCACAACCCCAGAGTTGGCCACAACTGGACCTAATGGTCAGGGGTCCCTTTACCTCTACCTTTACCACTTGCTAGTATGGAAATGAGAGAGGACTGTCGCTGACATCATGCTGCTTGCACAAATTTTCACGCAGATTTTTTTATTTTTGAAGAAAATGCAGATTAATGGAGAAACAGGATGGAATGAACTGGGTCACAATGAAACCAGAAATAGACTGGGCATCTTTATCTGCAGCCCTGATCATCCAGGTTTGTGAATCACACAAGGAACCTTTAGAGAAAGATGCCCCCAGAGATGACAGAAGCAGGAAAAACACACCAGGGAGTTTAATATGGAGAAGAGAAGACTGAGAGGGGATGTGACAGCCATCTTCAGATATCAAAAGGTCTGGCACAGGGAAGATGGAACAAGGGTGGACTCGAACTCATGGCTTCAAGTTACAAGTAAGGGGATTTTGACCAAACATCAGGAGGAACTTCCTGACAGTAAGAGCGGTTTGACTGTGGAATGGACTTCCTTGAAAGGTGGTGGAATCTCCTTCATTGTTGGTTTTTAAACAAAGGTTGGATGGCCATCTGTCAGGGATTCTTCAGCTGTGATTCTTTCTCCCCCCCCCCCGATTTTGTTTATTAATTTTCCAAATTTACAACAAATATAACACAACACAAAATAACAAACAAATAACAAAACATATAAAAAAGAAAAATAAACATACATTCAAAACTTCTTATGTTTAAAAATCCAAATTAAATTCCATTATTGATTGACTTCCTCGAATGCTTCCTAACTGATTTTCATTGAATCTCATTTTAGCAATTTTCCAATATCTACTTTCTAATAAAATTAACTTGTTAAAATTACTAACTTCCTTTCTTTTCATAATATTCTCAATCCATAATCTTATACAATTCAACATAGTTGAACCCTAAACCAAATTTAGTACTTGCAAGTATTTCCACTTATATTATATTATAGCATTTTGCTAAATATTCCTTAAATTTCTTCCATTCTTCTTGATGTTCCTCCTCTTTCTGATCGCGGATTCTTCCAGTAAGGTCGGCCAGCTCCAAAAAGACCAACATCTTCATCTGCCAATCTTCCACTGTTGGTATTTCCTGTGATTTCCAATTTTTGGCAAGCAAAATTCTCGCTGCAGTTGTGGCATACAAAAACAATCTAACATCTTTTTTAGGCAATTCCATGTCAGAATCATGTCAGATGGTGACAGCAGCCACGAAATTAAAAGACGCCTGCTTCTTGGGAGAAGGGCAATGACAGGCCTAGACAGCATCTTGAGAAGTAGAGACGTCACCTTGCCAACAAAGGTCCGTATAGTTAAAGCCATGGTTTTCCCAGTAGTGATGTATGGAAGTGAGAGCTGGACCATAAAGAAGGCTGATCGCCGAAGAATTGATGCTTTTGAATTATGGTGCTGGAGAAGACTCTTGAGAGTCCCATGGACTGCAAGAAGATCAAACCTATCCATTCTGAAGGAAATCAGCCCTGAGTGCTCCCTGGAAGGACAGATCCTGAAGCTGAGGCTCCAAGACTTTGGCCACCTCATGAGAAGAGAAGACTCCCTGGAAAAGACCCTGATGTTGGGAAAGATGGAGGGCACAAGGAGAAGAGGACAACAGAGGACGAGATGGTTGGATAGTGTTTTCGAGGTTACCAGCATGAGTTTGACCAAACTGCGGGAGGTAGTGGAGGACAGAGGTGCCTGGCGTATTCTGGTCCATGGGGTCACGAAGAGTCGGACACGACTAAACGACTAAACAACAACACCAACACCAACAACATGTCAGAATCTGCATTCAACCGAGCTGTGAGAGCAGAGAGCAACTGCAACCAACAAAGGAACAGGAAACCAGTAACATCACATCCGTCTCCCGCGGGACTTCCAACAGCCTGGAAGGTCTCTGGAATGTAAACAGAGTCTTGTGACTCCAAGCAGCTGCACAGTGGCAACACACAGAAACTAACATCCCATCCCTATTATTCCAAGTAGAATGGCTTCTGGTTTCTTAATAAACGTATATTTCAACATTTAGCTGTGATTCTTGCATTGAAGGGGGTTGGACTAGATGACCACTGGGGATCCCTTTCAATTCTCTGACTCTATGAAATCCTGAGAAGGCAGCAAAATCCATGCTGGGGGGTGGTGCATCTTAGACAAGTGCCTTGAGTTTCTAGGAGACCAGCATGCATGATGAATTTGTGGTGGTTAATACGTCTGTGGTGAATACAAGACCCCATCTTATTTCTGTCTGATCTCCGTAAAGCTGACTTCTGAGTCAAGCATCTGTAGGCTTTTAAAAGAAACCCCCCAGTGCATAATTATACTTTTGAGCGGTCAGGTTAGCCCGGCTTCCTTGGAAACATCTCGGTTGCATTGATCTTGGAGTCCTGGAGGATAAGAAGTCTGAAGCTGCCGACGGCATAGCTGATGAGGGAGCCTTCGTTTGGAATCCCTGGCTGTTTTGCTAACCACTCCTTCGTGGTTCTGAGTTCCCTTGTCATATTGCAACTCTTCCAGCCCATTGGAAATGCTTCTAACATGGGTTCAAATACCTCCATGGAGAAAGTATGGAGGAAATGTGGTTAAGTCCTAAATCCACATTCAGGTTGTGCCTGTAAAAAGCACAGTAAATTATGTTTGTCCTCTTAAAAAAAAAAAGGGCGTTGGTGAAAGATATATGAAATTCACTTAAATCCAAGGTTGGATGTCTGGCTGGACAGGAATGGTTATTACCTTCAGGAAATTTATGAGCTTGTAGCCCGTGATACTCATGCCTTCTCAAACTGCCTGCTTTCTCCTGCTCTGGGGAACTTTCTGAGAGGTGACTTTCAGATTGATAAAAAAAACTTCAGTGCCGGAAGGATGGCTCGATGGCATCCAGATTTATGAGCTGGTGTAAATTCAGTTGGGGTGGTAGGAGCCCATCTGCTTGTGGGCTTTCCAGACACATCTTGCAGGCCACCATAAAAGCATCATAATGCACTTGATGGCTATTTGACCTGACCCTGCAAAACCTACTTATGCAGTTCTGATCTTTAACTTGAAGCGGTTGGCCATCATCTGAGGCTGGGAGCAGACTGCACTAATCAGGTCCACCGAGGAATGTAAGATCATCTCTTTTGGATCAAATCAATGGTTGACTTATCTCTTCCAAGCTCTTTGTTGTTGTTTAGTTGTTTAGTCGTGTCCGACTCTTCATAACCCCATGGACCATGCCAGGCACTCCTGTCTTCCTCTGCCTCCCGCAGTTTGGTCAAACTCATGCTGGTAGCTTCGACAGCACTGTCCAACCATCTTGTCCTCTGTCGTCCCCTTCTCCTTGGGCCCTCCATCTTTCCCAACATCAGAGTCTTTTCCAGGGAGTCTTCTCTTCTCATGAGGTGGCCAAAGTACTGGAGCCTCAGCTTCAGGATCTGTCCTTCCAGTGAACACTCAGGGCTGATTTCCTTCAGAATGGAGAGGTTGGATCTTCTTGCAGTCCATGGGACCCTGAAGAGTCTCCTCCAGCACCAGAATTCAAAAGCATCCATTCTTAGGTGATCAACCTTCTTTATGGTCCAGCTCTCACTTCCATACATCACTGCTGGGAAAACCATAGCTTCCAAGCTCTACAATTCTATAATTCTTTCTGTGGTTGTCTACACACAGAAACACACTCACACACACTCACAGAGCACTCTGGGCTTCTCATCCCAGACTCCCTCTTCCTCTGATGTGGCTTGACTTAATGAGTTGTGAGCGAGCTGCCTTGGCACTGCCACCCTGTGCCAGCTCTTCTGTTGCCACCTCAGAAATGTCATCGGCATCTGCTGTGTGAAAAGATTGAAAGAAAAGAGGCGCCAGCAGGTTTCCTCACCCTTCCTTTCTCTCTCTCTCTCTAGAGAACTAAAGTGGAGAGGTGCCACAAAAACATCTCACAAGCCTGTCAACTCTGGACAACCTTGGACCAAAGCCCAGACATCAAACAGGAATTGCACACCTGATTAGAATGGGTCAACAACCCCCTATTCCTCTCCAGTTAAACATCTCCATGTTATGGAAGCTGATGCTTCTGTAGGGCAAAGGGGTTAAGAAGATTAGAAGATTCTGCTGGATCATTCTAATGTCCCATCTTGTCCAGCATCTTTAACTCACAGTGGCCAACCAGATGCCCATTAAGGAAAAGCAGCAAACAGGACTTGAGAACAGGAGCATTCTCCCCTCCTGAGGTTTCTGTCACGAACTGGCCGGATGCATAGGAGCAGTGGGAGGCAGCAGCTGGGGAACCCACAAGGGAACTCCCAAGGGAAGACGGCTCAGAGCCAGGGCATTGGTGGTGGGATGATGATGAGTGGTCAGAAGGAGCAGACTGGTAGGAGGAGGTGTCAGAAGGAGGAGGTGAAGGCAAAAGAAGAAGAAGAGGAGGAGGAGGAGGAGGAGGAGGAGGAGGAGTTTGGATTTGATATCCTGCTTTATCACTACCCTAAGGAGTCTCAAAGCGGCTAACATTCTCCTTTCCCTTCCGCCCCCACAACAAACACTCTGTGAGGTGAGTGGGGCTGAGAGACTTCTAGCCGAAGGTCAACCAGCAGATGCATGTGGAGGAGCGGGGAAGTGAACCTGGTTCACCAGATTACGAGACTACCGTTCACACCACACTGGCTCTCTAGCAGCCCTGTTTAGGGAAGTTTTTCAGGTTTGATGTTTTATTGAGCTTTTAATTCTGTTGGGAGCCACCCAGAGTAGCTAGGGAAACCCAGCCAGATGGGCGGGGTATAAACAACAATTTATTATTATTATTATTATTATTATTAGCTGAAGAGGTAACAGGTTTTAGTGAGCAGGAAGGAGAAGGCTGTGGCAGCGAGCAGTCCAGAATCAAAGGCAGAAGCAAAGATTGGAGGGGGACAAAGAGGAAGAGATCAGGCCGGCTGATGAAGATGCCAGGGGGCTGAGACCAGCTCTCCTCCCCGCTGGTCTCCCAGGACCAGAAGAGGTATGAAGAGGGCAGAGTAGAGACAGATGCATCAACGGAGTCTCAGATTGCTTGGAAAGGGCCAGGGGTGCGAGTGGGTGGGCAAGTAGGCTTAAGCAACTGGAGGAAGGCAGGGACCTTCAGTCCTACAAGTGCCCCATTTTGACAAGATCTACCAGGAAGAGTTGCTGTGATCACTAGGCGTGGCCTGCTGAGCTGCTTTTTTCTTTGAATGAAGAGTTATCTTCATTGACACCATGTAAGATATTAATGACCTCCTCCTAGCACCCAGCCCTGACCGTTTCCAGCATCTGGCATTCAGAAGCATTGCTTGCCCCAACTGTGGAGGCAGGGCACGGGCATCATGGCTGGCAGCCATCAACAGCTCTCTCCTCAATGAATTTTTCTGATGGTCTTTTAAAGCAGTGCAGGTTGGTGGTCATCACTGCATCATAGAATAATAGAATTTTAGAGTTGGAAGGGAACCCAGGGTCATGTAGTCCAACCCCCTGCAATGCGGTCATGTGGGAGAGAGTTCCATAGTTTAACAACATGTTGTGGGAAGTGTTGACCCACTGGGAGTCCCTACCCTGTTTTGTTCAGGGTCAGGTTTATCACTGGCAGAGTGAGGCAAGCACCTCAAGAAACAAATTCCAGGGCATGGTGATGAAGTGAAGGACATAGCTATGTGCGGTTAAGGTAAAGGTGAAGGTGCCCCTGAACGTTAGGTCCAGTTGCGGACAACTCTGGGGTTGCACGCTCATCCGAGCGAGCTGGCGTTTGTCCACAGACAGCTTCCGGGTCATGTGGCCAGCATGACAAAGCTGCTTCTGGTGAACCAGAGCAGCACACGGAAACACCATTTACCTTCCCGCTGGAGTGGTACCTATTTATCTACTTGCACTTTGACGTGCTTTCAAACTGCTAGGTGGGCAGAAGCAGGGACTGAGCAATGGGAGCTCACCCTGTTGTGGGGATTCGAACCACCAACCTTCTGATCAGCAAGCCCCAGGCTCAGTGGTTTAGACCACAGCCCTATTTATTTACTCTCTATATCAACCATTTCTCTTCTAGGGCAATTGTATTGTTTTTTTAGATGGGGTTAATATTATCAAATATATTCCCCACCCTTCTGTTGTGCTGTTTTGAGGTTTGCTGCCCCAGGCTGCTTTGGAGTTGGATGGGAATCTGATAATAATAATAATAATAATAAAAATTGTCCAAAGCTAGCCTGCTCTCCTCAAATGTGCTGGAGGGTGCTGTCCCTTTTCTGGTGCTGAAGAAAGAGTAAGCTACTGTCCTGGCTGGTTTGCAGGAAGTTGAGTCAGCATTTGGTCCTTCACCTCGCTCAGAAGAATACCTAGTGCGACTCCCCAGTCAACCCTGATCAAATTGGCACCACACATGTCAAGGAGCATGGAAAGTATGAAATCAACAGCGCGATAGAATCTGTAGCTGGAGGAGAAGGAGAGGAACTACTAGTGATAACTTTTGTTTGGTAGCAAAAAAGCTTGGTTGGCATGAAGGATGGCATGCCTGCTTTGAACCTCCCTTGTCCCCCCTTATGAATTCAAGATACGTTACGTTTGTCCTTCACTGCCCTTGAATCAAATGCAGATCCACAGCTTGGCACAGCATTTCCCAGAAGCTAATGTTCAAAATCCCTCTGCTGGAAAAAGGGAAAGAAAGGGAAAAAAACCACAACCGCTTCTCCACTCCGGCACAATCTGCGAGGCTGCGTCATCGTGAGCAGAGCTCCTGAAATAAATTTCCGCTTCCCTGCCAGCGACCATCTGAGTATCCCAGCTTCGCCGTGGCGCTTGGCATCGCTTCAGTGCCCTTTTATGGTAGGGCTGTTTCTCGCGGGATGTAGCGGCAAGAAAGACACCTCACAGGAAAGCAGCTCCTTTCCTCTGGCACAGACGTCTTCAAACTTCTCTGTTGTCAGGGAACCCTTTTCGCATCGATTCCATTAACCCCTCTGAGCCTGGCACAGAAATCCAACTCATATTCTTTATTAAAAAATGTTTTTATTAAAGATTTCCTTGGATTACAAAAGAACACACACTGTCCCTGCTTTCCGATCATAAAGTCCTTTCCTAGATTGGTTACAGTACAGTGGTACCTCGGGTTAAGAACTTAATTCGTTCTGGAGGTCTGTTCTTAACCTGAAACTGTTCTTAACCTGAAGCACCACTTTAGCTAATGGGGCCTCCTGCTGCTGCTGCGCCGCTGCTGCGCGATTTCTGTTCTCATCCTGAAGCAAAGAAAAGATCTTAACACGAGGTACTATTTCTGGGTTAGCAGAGTCTGTAACCTGAAGCGTATGTAACCTGTAGCGTCTGTAACCTGAAGCATCTGTAACCCGAGGTACCACTGTATAAGCTTGGGGGCAGTACTACTTTTCTAGCAAAAGAGGTGCTGGAACTCACCATGAACACCTCCCTCGTTCTCTTAGAATGGCAATGACACTCACCTGACAGGTACTGGAACTGAGTTCCTGTGAGTTACCCCTGGCAAAAGCCCTGGTTAGTTTTAATTGGCACTGAGAGAGGTTGGGGGGCACAGGGAGTGGTTGGTTGCCTTCAATGGACTGCAGTGAATTTTGTTTGTATGTGTGACGGGGAAGGGTGTCAGGAGTGCGTGCAGGAGCCGTGCCCTGTGACCAGTAGGGCTTTGCAGGACTGGGGCCTCCCTAAGTTTGTTCTGGAGAGGCAAGGCGCAGCTGCACAGGTGAGGCTGATTGGTAACTCACAGCACCTGGTGGCAAGAGCCGGGAAGGGATATAAGGTCAGCATATCCCTTCGGCTCTTTGCCACAGCAACACACTTCCTGCCTTTGGCTTCGTGCTTCCTGATCCTCGGACTTCGGCTTCTTGACTCCTTGCTTCTCAACCCTCGGACCCTTGACTTTGTGCCTCCTTGCTTCTGAACCCTCAGACCCTTGACTTTGTGACTCCTTGCTTCTGAACCCTCAGACCCTTGACTCTGTGATTCCTTGCTTCTCAACCCTCAGACCCTTGACTTTGTGACTCCTTGCTTCTTGACCCTCGGACCCTTGACTTCATGCCTCCCTGCTTCTCGACCCTCGGACATTTGACTTCGTGACTCCCTGCTTCCTGACCGTCGGACCCCTGGCTTCTGGACTCTCATTCCTGCTCCCACCCCGCCATCTTGCCCCCGGTCCCGATGTCCTCAGCCGGGACTTCGATCACCCGTAGACCGGACTGTGACAAAGGGGTTGTTGGGTCAAGTTAGCCATATCGATTCATATGTTGGTTGGGCTATTGTTGTTCTCACAATACAAAGAGCTTATAACCCACCTACTCTCAACAACCAGGAGCATCATAGCTAGATACTGGAGGGACATGTAAGGAGTGAACATGAACCACTGGTACCAAACTGTAAGGGAAACAGCCTTACTAGAAAAGCGAAGCAACAAACTGAAACTAACACTGGGACAAATAAGAGGATGCCTTCACCCCGGTGTGGCTCCCCTTTATTAAACATACAACCCAACAATCTAGCCTACTCCCCCCCCCCCTATTTATACACCACCCATCAGGCTGGGTTTCCTCAGCCACTCTGGGCAGCTTCCAACAAAATACTAAAATGCAGTAATGCATCAAACATTAAAAGCTTCCCTAAAGAGGGCTGCC
Source organism: Podarcis siculus (assembly GCA_034642415.1). Classification (NCBI taxonomy): domain Eukaryota; kingdom Metazoa; phylum Chordata; class Lepidosauria; order Squamata; family Lacertidae; genus Podarcis; species Podarcis siculus. The sequence goes on along the minus strand of JAXCMG010000020.1, from coordinate 32,553,866 downwards.
TTCAGATGTCTTCTAAAAGTCTGGTAGTTGTTTTTCTCTTTGACATCTGGTGGGAGGGCGTTCCACAGGGCGGGTGCCACTACCGAGAAGGCCCTCTGCCTGGTTCCCTGTAGCTTTGCTGTAGCTCTCATTGAGGGAACCACCAGAAGGCCCTCGGACCTGGACCTCAGCATCCGGGCAGAATGTTGGGGGTGCAGATGCTCCTCCAGGTATACTGGACCGAGGCCGTTTAGGGCTTTCAAGGTCAGCACCAACACTTTGAATTGTGCTCGGAAACGTACTGGGAGCCAATGTAGGTCTTTCAAGACCGGTGTTATGTGGTCTCGGTGGCCGCTCCCAGTCACCAGTTTAGCTGCCGCATTCTGGATTAGTTGGAGTTTCCAGGTCACCTTCAAAGGTAGTCCCACATAGAGCACATTGCAGTAGTCCAAGTGAGAGATAACCAAAGCATGCACCACTCTGGCAAGACAGTCTGTGGGCAGGTAGGGTCTCAGCCTGTGTACTAGACGGAGCTTGTAAACAGCTGCCCTGGACACAGAATTTGTGAAGATGTGGCAAAGGACAGGCACTGGGACTCACTCTGGATTCATATAGGGTGCTGCAAAGGTGCATTTCTGTCTCTCACACACTTACAAATCTTCTCTCCTCTCTCCAGGCAAGCAAGAGTCATTTGCAGAATCCAAGGATGCCTTTCAGCCAGGCAAAAAATGCAAAAACATAAAGGAGCCTGGTGGATCAGGCCAATGGCCCACCTAATTTCTCATCCTGTTGTCACAGTGGCTGACCAGATGCCCCACAATGGGAATCCTGCAAGCAGAACCAGAGTGCCACAGCCACACTCTGCCTACCTGCAGTTCGCTGAAACTGGTATTCAAAGAAAACTGGCCTCGACAGTAGAGGGAGAACGCAGTCATCATGGCTAGTCCTCATGGCAAAGAATGCTGTGATGGCCTGGGAATTGGACTCGGATGCTGAACCTGAGGGATCCCAGCCTGCACAGGATTCCCTGCCTCCAGAACCAGCTGAGCCGGGGCTGGGGCTTGACCCTGAAGGGTCCTCACCTGTGCTGGGTCCTCAGGTTCAGGCACCAGCTGAATCTGCTCTGGCCCCTGAGGTGATGGAGGACCCATTGCCTGCAGGTGCCCCACTCTCAGCCCCGGCAGAGGAAGCTGAGGTTGCCTCTGGGTCCGGTAACCCTCCAGCCTCTCCTGAGCTGCAGAGGCTCAGGGCAGAGAGGCAGAGGGAACTAAGATCCCGCAGGAGGAGTGCTCGCCTCCAGGCCAGGAGAGGTGAGTCACCTGAGGATCGGGGCCGCCCTGTGCCTCAGGGCAGATAAAAGCCAGCCCCAGTCTCAAGTTGTGGGCAATGTCGTTGGTTGTCGGTTCCAGCCTGATCCCTGAGCTGCTTTTCTGCCTGAGCTCCTGACCTGCCCTGGCTCCCTGCCCTGCACTCAGCTTTGACGGACTGCCTCCATCTTGCACCATCGACCTCGGACTGGACTCGGACCTCGCCTCCGGGACCAGCATAAATGCAAACAAGGGACACCACCTGGGGAGAGTTCCAAGGGCCATATAGAAAGACCCAGGGGGCCACATTTGGCTCCTGTGCCTGAGTCCCTCCACTGTCAAATTTTAGAAGGGAAGAAAATATGGGGGGGGGGGATTGCTGCAAAAATTTAAAACAGGAACGTTCCCTTAAAGCTAATCTGCAAAGGCCTTTATGTGTGAACACCCTACGGTGATGTGTGATATCTATATATGGAGAGAGAAGTAAGCTTAAAAGTCACATTCCAAGCTTGTCTCCAACTTATTCAGTTTGTAACATGTTCCCCCGACATCCCCCCCAAAGTGCCATGGGGAGGTGGGGGCTGGTGGTGGGTGGACAAGGGTGTTCTGCTGAGCCATCGCATTTCCCCAGAAGTGACAGCTCAACTCACCCCGCTCCCAAAAAAAGAGATAGAAGAACGAGGAATAGAAATAACTAGTAACACATTTCTAGCCGCATCTCTGCTAGCCGCCCACTCAAACTCCCGGCAGCAACCAGCCAAGGCAGACCCACTTGCCAGGGAATGAGCCTGATAGGACCAGAAAAATGGGAGGGGAAGGAATGGGGGTTAAGGAGAGTGTGTGTGTGTGTGTGCACGCAGAGAGGGGGAATCACACTGGAAAGCAATGCAAGCAGCTTTTTGCAGAGGCGTGAGTGGGGGATCCTGCTGACAGTCTCGTGGCAAATTAGGAGCAGTGGAGCAAGCTCAGAGACGAAGGCCTTGCTCTCTCCAGGATCAAAAGTGGGGCACTGAGCTTGCCACTGGACTGAGCAGCTTTCGGCATCAGGTGGACATGGGCCTGGCTCCTGAGATCGAATGCTTCTCCTGTACCTGCATGGAGAAAATTAGTGGGTTGAGGAGGTGGCTCCTTATGGGAGCACATTCATCCAGTGCTTTACCAACTGCACTGGCTCCCGGTGGAGTACAGGGTCAGGTTTAACGTGCTGGTTTTGACCTTTAAAGCCATATGCGGCCTAGGAACCTTGTACCCATGGGACCGCCTCTCCTGGTATGCCACTTCCCACTCTGTGGAGTCAAAACATATACAGTCATGTGAAAGACAACAATCCCATGACTGCAATCACGGAGCAGGAATTCTAACACACGAAAGGCTCCCTTGAGGCAATGTGTTTTTCAGGTGTGAGGATTTCTCTTGATTCCTCAAGAGGTCTTCAGAGTCTGGCAGCAGATGACTCAAGGGAAGAGTGGTGGACTTTGGTGTCCATGAGCCCACAGAGGAGGGACCAGGAAGGGGATACATCTCCTCCTCATAGCTGCAGTTGCTTGAGGACTCTGCCTCCATGGAGTCCTGTTTCAGTGCCATGACCGATCTCCACCCGGGACTTAATGTGTCTCACCCACCCATCACTTCCCCAGACCGCCTAAGCTTAGGACCCTTCTGGATTGCAGAAACTTTGCACCTGCCCACCTGTCATGGTGCGGTTCACGGGTGATCAAAGCCCTGGCAAGGGACGTCAGGACCGGGGGGCAAGATGGTGGGGTGGGAGCAGGAATGGGGGTCCAGAAGCCATGAGTCAGGAAGCCAAGAGCCTGAGGGTCAGAGAGCCAGGAGTCAAGAAGCCAAGGGTCCGAGGGTCAGGAAGAAAGGAGTCACAAAGTCAGGGATCCGAGGATCAAGAAGCAAGAAGTCAAGGGTCCACGGATCAAGAAGCAGGGAGTCAAGAAGCCGAGGTTCAAGGATCAGGAAGCAAGAAGCCAAACACAGCAAGGCAGGAAGCGTGTTGCTGTGGCAAACAGCCGAAGGGAAATGCTGACCTTATATCCCTTCCCAGCTCTTGCCACCAGGTGCAGCGAGTTACCAATCGGCCTCACCTGTGTGGCCATGCCTTGCCTCTTCAGAACAAACTTAGGAAGGCCCCAGTCCTGCAAAGTCCTATTGGTCACAGGTTCCGGCTCCTGCACGCACACCTGACACCACTCCTTGTCTAACAAGAGTCTGATCTTGTGAGGATTTTGGTACTGAGGACCTGATATCATGCGAGTGCTGTTGCACTCAGGTCTGGCTTCAAGGGCATCATATAGGCATCTGGTTGGGCTAGATGTGCCTTTGTCCTGATTTAGCAGAGCTCTTCTTGAATCCTTAACTCACTCAGCATTATCCTTGTGTGACATGGAGGGAGGAACGCTGCTCCCAGCCTACATTCACTCTGGCAAACAAAGTTTCAGGAGCCCATGCTTGTTGAGATAATGTCTGCTTCTGCCCACGGACAAATCAACATCCCAAATTTTCATAATAACAAATCTCAGCTGCCGTCGCTCTCTGTGCTACATTTCATATCACTTTGGGAAAGCAAATTTAATGCCTTCCTTCTTCTTCTTTGTCTTCCCTCCCCTCCACTTGGATGCCCTCCCCCACCTAATCTTGAAGAACTTCTGCTGGGAAATCAGAGCAAGAAAACACCCACATAGCAAGTCTGGTGGTGAAAATAACTTGCAGCAGATGCCTCGAATGGAAAACAACTCGAGGAGTTTCCCTAACTTCAGGTGAAAAGGAGCAGGAATTAAAGGCAACTGCAGCCCAGGCTTTAAGCACATCATTATCCAGCAGAAAGTTCTATAATTCATGTACGGAGGGTGTTGAAACTACAATTAAACTTTGGAACTCCCTCCCACAGCAAGGGCCACCAACTTTGATGGCTTTAAAAGAGGATTGGACAAACTCATGGAGGAGACTATCAATTGCTACTAGCTACAATGGCTATGCTTTCCTCCATGAACACCAATTGCTGGAAACCACAGCATGGGGTAGGGCTCTTATACGGATCTTGCTTACGTTTCCAAGCACAATTCAAAGTGTTGGTGCTGACCTTTAAAGCCCTAAACAGCCTCGTTCCTGTATACCTGAAGGAGCATCTCCACAACCCGTCATTCAGCCCCTGACACTGAGGTCCAGCTCCAAGGGCCTTCTGGTGGTTCCCTCACTGCGAGAAGCCAAGTTACAGGGAACCAGGCAGAGGGCCTTCTCAGTGGTGGCACCCGCCCTGTGGAATACCCTCCCACCAGATGTCAAGGAAATAAACAACTACCAGACTTTTAGAAGGCAACCCTGTTTAGGGAAGCTTTTAATGTTTAACAGACGACTATATTTTAATACTTTGTTGGAAGCTGCCCAGAGTGGCTGAGGAAACCCAGCCAGATGGGCGGGGTATAAATAAATAAATAAATAAATAAATAAATAAATAATAATAATAATAATTACTTGGGGGTTCTCACTGGGACATCTGGTTGGCCCCTCTGAGAAAAGGTGGTGGCTTTCATGGTGAGGCTTTCAGATTTAATTGTAGCAAAATATCGCAGGGAAAGTCAAGAAGGGAGGAATCTATCCCATCAACCATACCGTATTGGCCTGAATATAAGCCACACTCCCCCCCCCCCCCAAAAAAAATTTCTGACTGTGAAAAGTTAAAGTGCGGCTTATATTTGCAACTGTACAGTCTTTGCAATAATACAGTATATCCAAGGACAAACATTTCTTTCTTTTTCTTTGATGGGGTTGCTGCTTCATCCCGAACACTTCTTTGCAAGATTATATATATATATATATTTGCCTTTCTAATTAAAAGGTAAACATTTTTATATTAATTCATTACAAGTATCATATACCATTTCCCCCTCCCATCAAACCATCAGTGTCTCACATAATAAAACCACAAATAAGCTCTGAGCAATAGAATCAAATAAACTGATTCAATGCAGACAAGATAATGACAAAGAACACATTTCAGGAACTGTCACCAGGGATGAGATTGTACTCCAGCTAGCTACACATCTTTTGTTGAAGCTCAGAGTGTCTTACAACTTGAATATATTCTGTAAATATCTTTTCCATGGCAGTCGGTTGGGCCGAGTAAGTTGGGTATTATGCCGTGGTTTGTGGAGTCTAAATGGCAGAGTAAATAAGAATCGTACATTTGAATGTAGGGCTGGGAACTGGATTAGTCCGAGGCCCAAATCCTGAACTATGTTGGGCCTTTTTTGGCAGGGGGAGGGGCATGTGATTTGGACCTTCCTGGAATCAGGTCGAGACAGACCTGTATCTCTTCTGGCAGAACCAACGCAATATATTTTGGAACCTGGGGTGAACCACAAAATGGCACCCCACCCCCGCCAGGCAAGAAGGGGTGAGTTCTGAACTGCTCTCTGCCATAGCCTCTTCCTGCTCACTAAGCCCTGTTGCCTCTTCAGCTTCTGACACCTCCTCCTCCCAGTCTGTTCTGCCTCCACAGTTGGGGCCAGCAATGCTTCTGAATGCCAGTTGCTGGAAACGGTCCCGTAGGTATGAAGGTCCTATTTATACCCCGCCCATCTTGCTTGAGAGCCAGTATGGTGTAGTGGTTAAGAGCGGTAGTCTCGTAATCTGGGGAACCGGGTTTGTGTCTCCGCTCCTCCACATGCAGCTGCTGGGTGACCTTGGGCCAGTCACACTTCTCTGAAGTCTCTCAGCCTCACTCACCTCACAGAGTGTTTGTTGTGGGGGAGGAAGGGAAAGGAGAATGTTAGCTGCTTTGAGACTCCTTAAAGGGAGTGAAAGGCGGGATATCAAATCCAAACTCCTCTTCTTCTTCTTGCTGGGTTTCCCCAGCCACTCTGGGTGGCTCCCAACAGAATATTAAAATACAACAAAACATGAAACATTTTAAAGTTCCCTAAACTGGGCTGCCTTCAGATGTCTTCTAAAAGTCAGAGAGTTGTTTATTTCCTTGACATCTGGTGGGAGGGCGTTCCACAGGGCGGGTGCCACCACTGAGAAGCCCCTCTGCCTGGTTCCCTGTAACTTCACTTCTCGCAGGAAGGGAACTGTTAGAATTCCTGAACTATGATTGCAGTCATGGGATTTTTGTCTTTCACATGACAGTGTATGTTTTGACTCCACAGAGTGGGAAGTGACGGAGACAGGATGTTTGTGTTACTGTGTTCCATGAAGTGGGACTATTGTCCTTTGTTCTTTTCTCTCTGCTGTCTGATGGTAGAGAGAGAGAGAGAGGGAGCTATGTTGCAGTGCTCCGTGTGTGTTTATATGTGAATAAAGTAGATTAGCCAAAACGCTGAGTTTTCTGAGGTCTGTTACGCAACTGCGCATACTCTGTGGATCCCAAAGTGTGCCGGTGTCGGTTGGCATCGATCGCTGTGATGTTTGGGCTGAAGAAAGCTTTTAAAGCTCTTGAAGCTCCCGAACGATCGACCAGGAGGGAGAGAACATGTCAGTCGGGCATGTGTCTCTGCCAGGGTCCTACTCAAGTGTAGGCTGAACTCCTGACAGCAACCACCAGAAGGCCCTCAGTGCTGGACCTCAGTGGACCTCAATTACAGCCTGCCGTAGGATGGTGAGATTTGCATCCATTGCCCCATTCCGTTCACCCTCTGACCCCACCCACCACTGCCATGTGGCCCTTGCAAGCCTGCCTAGAAGGAATGCGTACCCTCTGGTTGTCAACAGTGAGGACAGGATGCCACTGGCCTGATCCTGCAGGGCTTCCCTTCGTTTTTATGAGAGATAATTCTGGGAGAGAGCAATCGGTGAAGCCGCAGGGAGCGAAGGAAGAGGCTGCGACCGGGTTAGTGGGGAAAGGGGGGGACACACAAAAGGGAATCTTCTGTCAAGAGTAAGCTGCCTTGACAGCGGATTGTGGGGGATCCGAAATAGCAATTCTGAGCTGGCAAGAGGAGAACGCTGTCAGCACCGTGTGTGTGGGCTGAACGTCAGGGGAGGTATCGGCCGTCAGGAGGAGTGAAGCACGCTGAGCCTGTGTGTGTGAGAGAGGGGGGGTGATTCTGCAAGCCACCTCCACCCCCGTGCTTCTTCCCACCCCCTGCTACTAATTCTGCCCTCTGGCTGTTCCCTTTCCTGCAGAGCTGCGTGTGAGTCAGGGAAGAGAATAGGGTGGCATCAGGGTCCTGGGGGGTGAAGGCTGCTGCACTCCCACTTCTACCCAGAATCACGATCTCCTCCCCGCCTCCCCCGTTCAGGAGTCACTGTGAACTAGAGAGATAGCACCCATTGCAAAATTCCAAAACAGTGGTACCTCGGGTTAAGAACTTAGTTCGTTCCGGAGGTCCGTTCTTAACCTGAAACTGTTCTTAATGTGAAGCACCACTTTAGCTAATGGGGCCTCACGCTGCTGCCGGACCGCCAGAGCACAATTTCTGTTCTCATCCTGAAGCAAAGTTCTTAACCCGAGGTACTATTTCTGGGTTAGCGGAGTCTGTAACCTGAAGCGTCTGTAACCCGAGGTACCACTGTAGTTGCTTTGGAAGACGTTAATCAGGCATCTGCACAACATGACCAGTCCAACGAAGTTGATGTTGAAGAATCACTGCTTTGGCACTGGTGATCTTTGCTTCTTCCTGGCTCCAGATGCGGGGATGACCTCGTTGCCTTCAGCTGGGCCATCACTTATAGCTGCTCCACTACCGGTTGGGTCAGGAGAGGCTGAGGCGGCCTCTGGGTCTAGTAACCCACCGACATCTCCCGAGCTGCAGAGACTAAGGTCTGAGAGAAGGAGAGACCTGAGTACTCGCAGGAGGAGTGCTTGCCTTCAGGCGAAACAGGGAGGTGAGTCGCCAGGGGATCAGGACCAGCCATTACCCCAACCAAGATAAAAGGCTGTTGGACCCCGCTCCAGGTTGCGGGAGCAACATTGCTGTATACTAGACCCTGCCTGAGATCCTGTACCTGTCCTTGCCTGGTTTCCTGCCTCGTGTCCTGCCTTGGCGCTGTTGGACTGACTCCTAGTGGAATCTTTGGATTCTGGACCAGTCCTGGACTGTGTTTCACGGGTTACCCTCGGGCCCAGCACACAGACTCCCTTAGAAGCTGGTGACTCCTTCCTTGGAGGTTTTGAAACAGAGGTTAGCTGGCCTTCTGTCATGGATTCTTTAGTTGTGAATCCTGCATTGCAGGGGGGTTGGACTGGGTGATCTTTGGGGTACCCTCCAATTCTATGATTCAAGGGTTTAGTGGTCAATAGAGATATCCAGTGAAAGTTTTGGTTCTGGACCTTTGCATTTTATTTGGACTTAAAATGCAGTCCCATGCATACCTATTTGGAATTAAGCCACACTAATTTCAATGAGAGTTATTCCCAGGACCTTGAGTATAGGGTTTCACTTTAGTTTACAATCCTATACACTTTAGTCTACAATCCTATACACACTTTCTTGTGGGAGTTTCCCATTGAAATCAATGCACCGTAAGTCTGAGCAAACGTACATAGTGGCACACTGGTATTTGCAGAATTAGTTAGAAGGCGAAAGCTTCATCAACTAAAAACTGGTTTATTACTAAAAAAAAAAGGTAAGAATGCAAGAAAAACAGCTGATTCAGGCTGAAGACCCGTCATGTCCATGTTCTCACCATGGCCAACAGAAAGCCCACTGGCATGTCGTGAGTGCAATAGCTCTCTCTCCTACCTCGTGATTCCCTAAAATCGGTGTTTGGAGGAATATGGCTTATGACAGTGGAGGTGAACATAGACAGCCATGGTAGCTAGCAGCTGTTGACAAGACACCCAGAAAGAAAATGCAAAACCTTGACCTCAAACGGTATGCTAAGGCAAAAGTTGGGTATAAGCAAAAGGATCATAGAATCATATAATGTTAGAGTTGGAAATGCCCTTGAGGGTCATTTGGTCCACCCCTAAACTTTGTTGTTGTTTAGTCGTTTAGCCGTGTCCGACTCTTCATGACCCCATGGACCAGAGCACACCAGGCACTCCTGTCTTCCACTGCCTCCCGCAGTTTGGTCAAACTCATGCTGGTAGCTTCGAGAACACTGTCCCACCATCTCGTCCTCTGTCGTCCCCTTCTCCTTGTGCCCTCCATCTTTCCCAACATCAGGGTCTTTTCCAGGGAGTCTTCTCTTCTCATGAGGTGGCCAAAGTCTTGGAGCCTCAGCTTCAGGATCTGTCCTTCCAGTGAGCACTCAGGACTGATTTCCTTCAGAATGGAGAGGTTTGATCTTCTTGCAGTCCATGGGACTCTCAAGAGTCTCCTCCAGCACCATAATGTGATTCTTCTGGGAGAGTGCAACCTCTTCTGTCCTTTGACAGACAAATTATCTGAGCAATGGGCTCATCCACACATCTGTGTTGTGATTTTCAGGCACAAGTCCAGGAGGTTTCTCATCTCACCATTTCCCCCAGGAAAAGCTGCAGTTTGCAGACCCTCCCCCTGCAACCAGGTTTTCTATGGATTGACATTTGTTCTGATACAGCAGTGAGCAGCGGGTTTCCCTGGGAAAAGCGTTGGGACAAAATAAAAACTTCCTGGACCATCTCTTAGAAATCCTGGGACAAACTGAAGAAATCACGGGGCAAAGGCAAGTGTGGATGTTCCATGAGGCAGCTTCATATGTTTGAATTTGGACACTCAAACTGCAGGTGAATGTGCCCACAGTGCACCTAGGTGCCGTGGTTCAGTGGCAGACCAGCAGACAGACTGAGCATTACTGAGACTGAACATCCATAGCTCTGTGGCTTTGGCAATTATTTGGAATTGCCCAGTGAAATACAATGGGACTTGTGTGCAATACCTATTTTTTTTTGTGAGTGATGGTGGGGAACCTAGCCATTCACCCGCCTTAGAAAAACGCTTGCCGATTTAGTCATATGAGGCACACGGTGCCTTTGATGAGCAGTCACCCCATCACATCAAAAAGCGCAGAGCGCAGGAGCATACAATTTGACGACCGACTTTGTTCCATTATGCCTTTTAATTCAGATGTTTAAATTGCTTTCACAGGCGTTGGAGACGACGATCAGAAATGCAAAGAGCACTTTGCGTTCAAATGCAAGGGAGCTCTAAAGCTTTCTCTCAAGTACTCCATTTGCCTCTCCTGCTGGAATTCCAAAGCAGAGAAGCAAAGAACTTGGACCAGAACCAACCCTTAGTAGTTTAAAATGGAGATGGGCAATGTTTATGTTTTTAAGGGCAGCTCTCCTTTCCAGGGATGCGGGTGGCGCTGTGGGTAAAACCTCAGCACCTAGGACTTGCCGATCGCATGGTCGGCGGTTCAAATCCCCGCGGCGGGGTGCACTCCTGTCGTTCGGTCCCAGTGCCTGCCAACCTAGCAGTTCGAAAGCACCTCCGGGTGCAAGTAGATAAATAGGGACCGCTTACCAGCGGGAAGGTAAACAGTGTTCCGTGTGCGGCTCTGGCTCGCCAGATGCAGCTTGTCATGCTGGCCACGTGACCCGGAAGTGTCTGCGGACAGCGCTGGCTCCCGGCCTATAGAGTGAGGTGAGTGCACAACCCTAGAGTCTGGCAAGACTGGCCCGAACGGGCAGGGGTACCTTTACCTTTACCTCCTTTCCAGGCAGTGGTCTGAGGGTCATGTTGCTACTGGGGATGTGGGAAAGGGAACATAGGAACATTGGGAGATGCCTTACACTGAGTCAGGACACTGTTGCATCTAACTCGACATTGTCTACTGACTGGCAGTGGCTCTCCAGGATTTAAGGCAGGCATCTCTCCCTAACATACCTGGATATGCCATTAGGGATTGAACCTTGGAACTTTTCCATTCAAAGCAGATGCTATACCACTGTGTTATGACCCTTGTGCTGGGTCTGGGGGTAACCCATGAAACATGGTCCAGGACCCTTGACTTCTTGACTCCTTGCTTCTTGATCCTTGGACCCTTGACTTCGTGACTCCTTGCTTCTGGACCCCTGGCTTTTTGACTCCTGGCTCTCTGACCCTCAGACTCCTGACTTCCTGACTCCTGGCTTCTGGACCCCCGTTTCTGCTCCCACCCCGCCATCTTGCCTCCGGTCCTGACTGTCGGGATCTCCACTCGGCCAAGCTGATAAAGCTCATCTTCCGGAATCACCCTCCCGGCAAATAATTAACGACCTGAGCCTTTGATGAGGCTCCAAGGCATGTTCCGCCATTCAGCAGAGTTTCCAGCAGCATGCGGAAGGATGAGATAGTATGAGCTACATGGCTAAAGAGTTTTATTATCTTCTACACAGATAGCAAAGAAAAATACATCCTCTCTCTATGAAAGCAGAGAGCAACTGAAACAAAGGAACAAAGGAACAGGAAACCAGTAACGTCTCATCCGTCTCCTCTCCCGTGAGACTTCCAACAGTATGGAATGTGTCTGGAATGTAAACAGAGTCCTGTGACTCTAAGCAGCTGCACAGTGGCAAACAGAAACTAACACTGACGTCCCCTGCCAGGACTTCGATCGCCCGTGAACCGGACAGCTGGACACATAAAAGGCCCCATTACCTTCAGTAGCTGAGGGCCTCATCAAACCTAAATCCGGCTCTGTTCAGGCAGAGCTGCAAAAGGCAGCCTCCTTGAGAGAAGAATGGATTCTGTTGCGTCTCTGCATGAGAAGTGGTCCAGTGATCACCATACCTTATGCAGGCACAAGACAGAATTACTGCTGGGGAGGAACGTAAGAAGATTCTGATGGATCAGGCCAATGGCTCATCTAGTCCAGCACCTGTTCTCACAGTGGCCAACCAGATGCCTGTGGGAAACCCAAGCACAAGAGCACTTTTTCCTCCCATGGTTTCCAGCAAATGACCAGATGGAGGAGACAATGCAGTGATGAAGTAACCAGTCTCTCTGGCTTTTGGGGGTCACCGAAACCTCAACTGATTTACGATGCAATCTTATGCATCTCTATATTGAAGTGAGTCCCACTGAGCTCAATGGGCCCTACTCCCAAGTAGATGTGAATACAATTACCTCCTTATTTCATCCATCTGCCTTGGCAGTTCTATGGGAGCAAATTAAGAGTCCCTTCTCTCCAGCTTGTCATTTGGAAGCTATTGCCTTCTCCGTTACATCACCAGCATATGTCCCAACACAGCAGGGATGCCACACTTAATCCTGCCAATGGCATTGTGTCAAAATTTAGAAGCGCACACATCTTATGCATGCAGCATGAACTTTCCTACAGCATGTATTTTTAAAGAAAGACCTGCTTCCAAGATGCTTGTTTTTCTACCCTTCCTGATTTTTCATTCTCGGAGCTAATCAACTGGAAAGCATGTTCAGTGATTATCTCCATTCTCCCTTGCTACTTTGTTTAGCTCTCGCCTGTCCTTCCCCAGAGTCTCCTGAAGGAGATCTCATTAAGGGCTTTTCTTTGAGAAAAGGTCCCTCGGGTCCCTCCCCCCTTTTATTTTTAAAAAAGTCTTCTTTAAAAGGTCACCCAGCTTGAGACAAAATTATTCTCTATGCTCCCATCCTCCTGGTGACTAAGAGACTTGCATAAGCTCTTTAAGCTGGAATGTGGGGCCTGGTGGGGAGTAGACTATACAATTTATTCTGCCTTTTTTTTTTGGCACCAAAATACTTACAGGTGTGTTCCAAAGAGGCTGCGTTTTGCTGGCCCATTAATGGTTCCTCTGTTAAAACATTTAGCAATCTGTGATTATGGTTACTTAACACTAAAATGTTTCGGAGAGCCATACTTCCCCCCAGTCTTGCAGACGCTGAAATAAATATTCAGAAGGGCTGAAGAATGTCAATCGTATGCACCGGAGTGAAGGTGGAGATCTTGTCAGTTCCAGAGAAGCTTTAAATGGAAACGAGCGGTGTTAATTGACATTTGTAAAATGTGAATCCTAAATTTGGTAGGCATTTCATTCTGCCGTGTAGCTTTCCACCTCTCTTTCCTTGTCACTCAGATTCTCTTTGCAACGTTTGGCTGAAAGGTCTGATGTGATCTGCTTCCAAGAGCGGTGCTTTGAGTGAGAGCTGAGACAACAATCAAAACAGAGCATCGTCTTGAAAACTTTGGAGTTGCAAAGTTAGCATTTCTTCCACTTTCCATTTCTGTGCCTATTCCTGATACGCCAATGTTTAGGTATACTTGCCGACATGTACGAGGAGAAATTCAATGGCTTGTCTCCAGGTCATCCTATTAACACAAGGACTTCTGGGTATGCCAAAAGCTTCCTCTCCTCTCCCCACATGCCCTTGTGCCCTTCCCAGATCTGCTCTGGAGGGTTGGGAGACCACCCCAGAACAGATTTTTTGGGGGTGAGCAGAGGGCATGCAAGGAGAGGAGATGAAGTTTGGTTGCACAGGTAGGTCCTTGCAGTCATAGGATGGCTTTGTTATAGGCAAGATGTAGGTTTCAAGAACCCATCAAGACCTTTCACACTGTTGTTGTTGTTCTTTAGTCGTTTAGTCGTGTCCGACTCTTCGTGACCCCATGGACCAGAGTATGCCAGGCACTCCTGTCTTCCACTGCCTCCCGCAGTTTGGTCAAACTCATGCTGGCAGCTTCGAGAACACTGTCCAACCATCTCGTCCTCTGTCGTCTCCTTCTCCTTGTGTCCTCCATCTTTCCCAACATCAGGGTCTTTTCCAGCGAGTCTTCTCTTTTCATGAGGTGGCCAAAGTCTTGGAGCCTCAGCTTCACGATCTGTCCTTCCAGTGAGCACTCAGGGCTGATTTCCTTCAGAATGGAGAGGTTTGATCTTCTTGCAGTCCATGGGACTCTCAAGAGTCTCCTCCAGCACCAGAATTCAAAAGCATCAATTTTTCGGCGATCAGCCTTCTTGATGGTCCAGCTCTTACTTCCATACATCACTACTGGGAAAACCATAGCTTTTACTATAGGGACCTTTGTTGGCAAGGTGATGTCTCTGCTTTTTAAGATGCTGTCTAGGTTTGTCATCGCTTTTCTCCCAAGAAGCAGGAGTCTTTTAATTTTGTGACTGCTGTCACCATCTGCAGTGATCATGGAGCCCAAGAAAGTAAATCTCTCACTGCCTCCATTTCTTCCCCTTCTATTTGCCAGGAGGTGATGGGACCAGTGGCCATGATCTTCGTTTTTTTGATGTTGAGCTTCAGACCATATTTTGCGCTCTCCTCTTTCACCCTCATTAAAAGGTTCTTTAATTCCTCCTCACTTTCTGCCTTTTCTACTGCACCACTACTGCAGAAGAAGAAGAATCACCTAAAGGCATTCCATCTCTTTCTCAACAGGAACCCCACGTGCCACATCATTGAGGTGTGAGATGACAGGAAGAGTTAAAAGCAGGCAATTAACCAACCATCGATTGGCAGAACCCAAAGTGCTCCGATCCTTTTTGAAAACAACAATAATAACAGGCAGAGGATGATTATTTGAATGCCAATGACTTTTGGATGCATAAATGGCTTTGAGTTACTTAGCGGCAGTGATTCATGCCCAAGAGCAAGACGTCTGCCAGGAAAGAGATTTCCTTCCTGGCTGTGAATGGGAAGGCATTTATAAAAGAAAGCAAGTGGCCAGCCAATTCACTGTGTGTGCCATTAACTGCATCCTAGTTTGGCAGTTGCAAGTGGTCATCAGCTGTCCTGACTACAAGCATTTCAATAAGATTCCCCGACACAAACAGGTAAACAACAGCATTTGGTTGCACCTGTTGTCCAAAGTCTCCCAAAGCAGGGGTAGAAAACCTGTGGCCTTCTATAGGTTGAATGAAAGTGTCCCCCATCAGCCCATCTTTTTCTGGGCAGGCTAGGGCTGATGTGCACCTCATGCATCTGGAGGGACAAAGATACCCCACCATGGTTGTGATGGGTCTAGAAGCCTTTCACAAGGAATACCTCTGCTCACTCAGAGATATATTTACAGTCTTTATTTACATACATTGCCAACAAAGGTCCGTATAGTTAAAGCCATGGTTTTCCAAGTAGTGATGTATGGAAGTGAGAGCTGGACCATAAAGAAGGCTGATTGCTGAAGAATGGATGCTTTTGAATTCTGGTGCTGGAGGAGACTCTTGAGAGTCCCATGGACTGCAAGAAGATCAAACCTCTCCATTCTGAGGGAAATCAGCCCTGAGCGCTCACTGGAAGGACAGATCCTGAAGCTGAGGCTCCAAGACTTTGGCCACCTCATGAGAAGAGAAGACTCCCTGGAAAAGACCCTGAGGTTGGGAAAGATGGAGGGCACAAGGCGAAGGGGACGACAGAGGACGAGATGGTTGGACAGTGTTCTCGAAGCTACAAACATGAGTCTGACCAAAATGTGGGAGGCAGCAGAAGACAGGAGTGCCTGGCGTGCTTTGGTCCATGGGGTCATGAAGAGTCGGACATGACTAAACGACTAAACAACAACAAATTTACATACATATTTGCAAAGGTACAGAACATAGCTTCATGCATCCGAATCCTTGGTAGAAGATCCAGGAAGTGGGAGCTTTCTGCTTCTCCTCCAGCAGAGGAGCTTGGCAAGCCCCTAGCGCCTCCTTTGTTCCCTACATTTTAACCGCCTCCTGTCCTGTGCTGAAGGACACAGAGTCTCCCTCTGTCCCTGAACTAGTAGAGTGGTGTTGCTGCTCTCCAGCATCCAGGAGCATCCTCGCCGCTTGAGTTCCTTCCTCTTGCTTGTCCTCCTCTCCCTCTCCTGTCTTTTCTAAAGGCTCCTGTTCTTCCCCCTCCCTCAGCTCCGGGGCAATCCCTGGCAGCCCCGTGACAATGGTCCCACAGCTGGTGCCAGCATCCTCTGTTCCACCAATTCTTTCCAGTATTCTACTCTCTCTCTTTCTCATCTGTGCCTCTAAGGCTGGATGCATCTGGGCGAGGGTGTCTGCATCAAGGGTGGGGGACCTTCAGAGGACCACATGCCAGTGGTGGGCAGGGCCAAGGGGAAAGGGGGTGGGCAAGGGAGGAGACTCTTGCCTTTCTGCAGCAGGTTACCATCCAGCCATGTGGAGGCCAGAGAATTACACGCACACACCTGCATCAAGGCAAGCAAAGAGACATGAGGATAGTTGAAGGACACATTGCAGCAAGGAAAAGGCACCTAAGGAGAACATCAAGTAGGTCCACCCTTCTACACCCAGGCTACTAACTGTGATGCCTCCTAATATAATGCCCCTCTGAGCCTCCAAATACCAGTTTCTGGCCATCACAAGTGGGGAGCTCAGACCTTGCTTGATGGTTTCCCATGGGTTCTAGTTGACCACTGTGAGCACAGGATCCTGGAGTACATGGGCCACTGGCCTGATCCAGCAGGCTCTCCTTATGTTTTGGAGTACAGTGGTACCTCGGGTTAAGTACTTAATTCGTTCCGGAGGTCCGTTCTTAACCTGAAACTGTTCTTAACCTGAAGCACCACTTTAGCTAATGGGGCCTCCTGCTGCCGCTGCACCGCCAGAGCATGATGTCTGTTCTCATCCTGAAGCAAAGTTCTTAACCTGAGGCACTATTTCTGGGTTAGCGGAGTCTGTAACCTGAAATGTATGTAACCTGAAGCGTATGTAACCTGAGGTACCACTGTACTTGGTTTCCCTCCCACTCCCCTTAAGCTACTCTATTAAGTGCCATGAACTTTGATGGCACTTAAAATAAAAATAAATAAAATGTAGATATCATTATCTCATTCACAGATTCATAGAACTGTAGAGTTGGAAGGGACCCTGTGGGCCATTTATTCCAACCCCTTGCAATGCAGGAATCTCAACTAAAGCACTGGATGCCCTATGTGGCCTAGGACCCACGTACCTAGGGGACCGTCTCTCTTGGTATGCCCCGCGGAGGACCTTAAGGTACCACTAGAGGTACCACTGTATAAGAAGCAAATGGATTATAGTGTTAAGAAAGGAGATTCTAAATAAACATTAGGAAGAACGTTCTGATGGTAAGAGCTGTTCAACAGTGGAATGCATTGCTTCAGAAGGTGACTAGCTCACCTTCCTTGGATGTTTTTAAGCAGAGTTTGGATGGCCCTTTGTTGAGCATTCTTTCGCTGTGACTACTGCATTGCAGGGAACCATGGACTAGGATGGCTGGGGAAACCCAGCCAGATGGATGGGGTATAAAAATTATTATTATTATTATTATTATTATTATTATTATTATTATTATTATTACATATAGGGTCAGGTTTAAGGTGCTGGTTTTGACCTTTAAAGCCCTATCCAGCCTAGGACCCACGTACCTATAGGACCACCTCTCCTGGTATGCCCAGGTATGCCCAGGTATGCCTGGTATGCCCTGCAGCAATACCTTGGAGTTCCCAAGTCGCAAGGTGGTTAGATTGGTCTCAACTAGGGCCAGGGCCTTTTCAGTACTGGCCCCAACGTGGTGGAACGCTCTGTCACAAGAGACTAGGGCCCTGCGGGACTTGACATCTTTCCTCAGGGCCTGCAAGACAGAGCTGTTCCGCCTGGCCTTTGGTTTGGACTCAGTCTGACCCTTATGTTTCCCTCCAGTTTTGATCTATGGGCTACTTTTAAAATGAGGCTGCATTTTAAATTGCATTTTAACTTGTATTTTAAATTGTCCCCCCCCGGTTATGTTTTTATTGTAATTTTACAGGTGTTAGCCACCCTGAGCCCAGCTCTGGCTGGGGAGGGCGAGATATAAATAATAATAATAATAATAATAATAATAATAATAATAATAATAATAA
>JAXCMG010000020.1:32428760-32535914 GCA_034642415.1 Podarcis siculus | reverse complement strand
ATAATAATAATAATAATAATAATAATAATAATAATAATAATAATAATTCCTCTTGGGTCAAGTAAGTGGCAAACCTAAATAAGGCAGCGGAAGATCAGTAGGTGTTGCTGGCTCTGTCTGCATGCCTCCACCCCACTTTCTGTGTTTCTAAATAGCAGCATATTCTGCTGAACAATTCCTTTGCACTAAGCCGCCTTCCAGCCACCCGGAAGGAAGGAGAGTTCCAGAAAGCAGGAAAAAAAAGAGAGTCAACAAAGGAAGGAGGAGGAGAGACTTAATTGAGATAATTTTAGCTCTTCGGAACAGCACAGGCAATCTGCAGAACCATTTGGAAAGGAAAGAGGAGAATGGAACAACTTTAGCGCAGGGCGCCGGATGCGCCAAATAAGGAGAAAAAGGATGAGAGGAGGAAGGAAAAACCCCAGGCCTAAGAACTTGGTGGGTGGATGAATAGAACCTTCATTATACAACGCTAAAATTACTTAGTCATTTCCTAGAACGTTCTGTGCGCAGATCTATGCAGGTCGTGGTCAACCTGAGGTCTTATGATTATGGTAGCCAGGATTCCTGAGTCTTAGCCCTTAGCACACACATTCTGATCCTGTGCATGTTGTTGTTTAGTTGTTTAGTCGTGTCCGACTCTTCGTGACCCCATGGACCAGAGCACGCCAGGCACTCCTGTCTTCCACTGCCTCCCGCAGTTTGGTCAAACTCATGTTCGTAGCTTCAAAAACACTGTCCAACCATCTCGTCCTCTGTGTCCCCTTCTCCTTGTGCCCTCCATCTTTCCCAACATCAGGGTCTTTTCCAGGGAGTCTTCTCTTCTCATGAGGTGGCCAAAGTATTAGAGCATCAGCTTCAGGATCTGTCCTTCCAGTGAGGACTCAGGGCTGATTTCCTTCAGAATGGAGAGGTTTGATCTTCTTGCAATCCATGGGACTCTCAAGAGACTCCTCCAGCACCAGAATTCAAAAGTTATGGGGTAAAAAGAGAGATCTTGGACTTGAAGCTTTAAAGGGTGGACAGCATAGAGGGAAGGCAAGTGCGGATTAGCTCTCAGTTATGCTCTTGTTTATCCATACCGTCCTCAGCTTCTTCCTTCTAAATCATCACACCCTCCTCTGCTACTTTTTAATGAATATTTATTTCAAGTTGTTCCATGTTAGCTCGACACGCTTACGATCCTCCCCTCCAATTCTGCCTGGTGTGTTCCGAGCTGTTTAATTTTCCTGTGTTTGTGTCCTCTGAGCATTCCTTTCCCATTATAAATGTTTGATTTTTCCACCTAACTTTTTAAACCGTGCTCTGCTTTCCATTACAGTCAAATTACGATCTCTAACTGCATTTGCTTCCCATTTGATCTCCCTTCTTACATCTTCACTTTTAAATTAATATTTTACAGGTCTCTGAAGGCTATTATTACAGAATCTATTTGATGTTGTACCACCGCAATCAATTTCATTATATTGGATGGCTAGGGGCTGTGCCCCAGCTTGATCTAATCTCAGTGGCCCATCTGGTCTGGCATAGCCACTTCCGCCCTTCGGAGTTGGTGGGGTTGCGGGCTTCATGGCCCCACCTTGTACGCGGTGGCTGGAACCCAGCCCCCACGCGACTGGGGGCATTACCAGCCTTGTCACCTTCTGGACAGCCAATCGGCTGGCTCTGTGGGCATGGCCTGCCCTATTTAAGGCAGGATGTGGCCAGGGCTCTCCCTCGTTGCCACCCGCCAGCTGTTCCTGTTTCCCACCCTCTCGCCCTTTAAGGTTTTCATTCCTTGACCTTGCTATGGACCTTGGTGGATCGCCGTTGAGGGGCCTGGTAGGAATTTTTCCACTTGGCAAATTGGCACCAGCCACTTGGTTGTTGCCTACCTCATAGCAAATCGTCACAACTTTCCTATTATTGGTGGTTAGGCATTGGTATTGCTCTGTAGATGGAAGAGGGAAGGAAGTGCCATCACCTGCCCTGCATATTGAAGGGTAGCCCGATAAAGGATTCCATGGGGCATGGTCCTGTCTGAAGCCTAAGGAGGTGAGGGCTTAAGGCACGCCCCCTAGTGGTGACCCCGGGGGAGTTCCTGGTTGATGCGCATCAGCAGGACTCCCCCTACTGGTGGTTAACCCTTCCCGGACTTCAAGTGGATGGGCTGGAGTTGGATAGGACCAATGCCTAAGCCAATACCGCTTATCACCTGTAACCAATAAAAGTTTTGCCCTTATTTAGCCCATTAACCTTAATAATTGTGTCATGTGTCATTATTTCCACTGGGGGGGGGGGGACTCGCCAAACAACCAGTTCTCACAGTGGCCAACCAGAAGCCTATGGGAAACCAGCAAGCAGCACCCAAACCTGAAGACTCTCCCCTCTTCTGGTTTCCATCAACTGGTATTCAGAAGCATTGATGCCTCTTCCCATGGTGGCAGAACATAGCAATCAGGACTAGGAGCCATGGATAGCTTTGTCCCCCATGAATTTGTCCTATGCTCTGTTAAAGTGATCTACATTGGTGTTATGGGACTGCTAAGGAATGCCTTTGAGTCGGGGGGGGGAGAGAAGAGTTAGAGCGGGAACAGTCAGAAGCAGACAGAGAGGAAGTGACGGAAGCGGAAAAGGTAGAGAGCCAGGTTATCTAAAATGATGGAACAAGGGAGGATAAGAGGAGATATGGTACAAAAAGTGAAGAAGGAGTGGGCTATCTTTAAGGAAGACATCAAAAAACTATGTGGAAAAAGTAGAATTTCTGACAGATACTGAGTGAATCCAGAAAATGATTTGAGTGAAAGGAGAGTAAAGTCAAGATAGAAGAAGATATTAAAGAAGTAATGAAATGCATTTAAGGTGATTGGAAAAATAAAGTAGAGTAACAAGAACGGCTGGAAGTCAAGTCACTTGGTGGGTGTCTGTGTGGGGTAGGTGTGTAGGTATGTTGATATATACAGTATAGGTAGGTATAATATAGAGTAATGTAGGTATGTTTTATGTTATGAAATTAGGTAGTGTGTTGTGTACGTGTATTGTGTATTTGTGTAAATGTATATATATGTGTTTTATATGTTAATAAAATAAAATATATTTAAAAAGAAAAGAAAAGAAAAAGGGAAAGGAGAAGGTTAAAGCGCAGGGATCAGAGACATCCCATGAAACTTCCCACCTTTTCTGTTGGAGGAGAAGCAGGAGAAGACCACTCTCCGAATCTGAACCGGGCAGGGACTGAGCAACGGGAGCTCACCCCGTCACGGGAATTCTAACCGCCGACCTTCTGATTATCAAGTCCTAGGCTCTGTGGTTTAACCCACAGCACCACCCGCGTCCCTCTGATACTCTTGTTCAATTCATCTAAGTATAACCAAACAAGGCTACAACTGAATCATGCCTGACAATTCAAGAACAACATCAGCAGCAACCACCACAACTCAAGCAGTTTCAAATGAGGGCTTCATATCTGTTTCCTTTTCAAAGGGGCTATTTTATGTTCGGTGAGATGGCAGAATATCCCTATGTAGAAAGTCATTAAATAGTCAAGAGAACAGAGGAATAAGAGCTCATCATGGACACTGGTTTTCTGCACAGTCTGCTTTAAAGCTCATCAGACACAGAATCAAGTCCTTATTTCAACTCAGGCTGCCATTGGGAAAAATTGTGAGAAATCACTGCATGCCACGAAGCCTGTTATTAGATGGAAAGCTTTAGATCTGGGTATTGGGTGACTTTGTTTTTTTCTCATCCCTAAGCCTTCTAATTAAATGGCATTTAAGTGTGAGAAGTGGCTCATAGAGAGCGTCAAGAACACTTAGCCGAATGTATAGCTTTGTAGTATTGAATTTGCTCTCCTCAAATGCAGTAGACGTTTCAGGACAACAAGAACTAGTCTGGGCTGATGGGAAGATGAAGATGTGAAAAGTACAGACATTTGCAGCGTATGCGTTCTCTGGAACTAGGCAGTAAATTATAGTATTTTTTACAAGGGGCACCCTATTCAGACATACAATGGACATAAATGTATGCTATGACAAAACCTGTCCCTGCCATTTCATGAATTTCTTTCCTCCAGTTCTTGCCTTCATTAGAATTCCAGTGCATGTGTCTGAGATTGCCTGATCATTGCAAGGTGCTTGAGACTGCTGTGGGTTCCCCTCCTTTTCGTTAAACACATTTATATCTCACCTTTTCCCCCCAGTCAGCTCAAGGTGGCATATTATTGGCAAAACCTATTGGTGTTTCGCAACTTTCTGACTAGTTGCAGGACCTTAGCCAGACCTAGCAGAGTAAACACAGAATTTACGAAAGCAATTGGCAACTTGGCTGCAGACAGGATGGACGAACCAGGAGTTAACCTTGTAGTTAGGTGTTTATTATATACAGTGGACTATTTACAGGAACAGAACAAACACGGATCTTTAGCTAACTCTCTCATACATGACTCACAACTCTCAACCTCCAACTCCTAAACATACACTTTCCAGTTAGTAGGCCATTAAACATTATTCCCATGAGAGAGCTTGACCAATCCTGGAGCTGTCTCCATGCCTCTGTATCACCAGGCAGACTTACTCCTTCACATTGCTTTGGCTGTCTGCCAAACCCTAATTGACTCTGTGTGAGTAGCTGCACATATTCAGATTCCAAACACATATATGGTTTCCTGCAATTAATCTTCACAACAACCCTGTGAGGTAGGTTAGGCTAAGTGATGGAGACTGGCCCAAGGTCACCCAGTGAGCTTCATGACAAAGTCAGGATTTGATCCCTGGTCTCCCGGGCTTTAGTCTGGTACTCTAACTATTATGCCACACTGTTCTTCCTGCACTGTGCAGCCTCCCTGGCTGCTTCCAGTTCCTGATCCAAAAGAGCGTCATGGGAGGAGACAACCTCTTGATATCTTCCTCCTAGGTTTTAACTGAATCCTTCAGGAAATGGCTACAAAGAACCTGAGATCGGTGTGCAAATATATATTTGCATGGTTAGCTTTGAAAGATGAAAAGAAAAAGTCCTAACTTTTTAAAGAGACGAATGAACAGCTGTCAGGTGCTTGGTGGGCAGCTTTCATCGTCTCTTCGCTTTAGAGGAAAGACCAGCCCAAGATACGATGGGAAGTGTGGGCACCCAGGGAGGCTGCAGGGTGCAGGCCACAAAAAAAGAGGTTATTTGTAGAATGCTGAAAAAGGACACTTACAAACACCCTCCAGACATCGTGAATGTAAGAGAAGTGTAACAAAAATCCAGCACCCTGCCCTAGAACAATTTCCCCAGAATTTCTCTCCCTTTTTGATAAATTTGGAATTGACAATAAAACTGCCAATACCAAAATGCCTTTATACAAATCTATGGTGTGACCACATTTGGAATACAGTGGTATCTTGGTATTCAAATGCCTTGGATCCCAAACGCCGAAAACCTGGAAGTAAGTGTTCCGTTTTTCTAACGTCTTTTGGAAGCCGAATGTCCGATGCAGCTGTCGGCTATTGTTTCCGGGGCACCTGCACCAATCAGAAGGTGCACCTTGGTTTTCGAACATTTCAGAAATCAAATGGACTTCTGGAGCGGATTAAGTTTGGCGTTTTTGTTTTTGCTATTTATTTTGCATTTTTGTTTTTGAGGCTTTTTTGGTTCATTTGTTTTTGTGACTGTGTGGAACCCAGTTCAGCTACTGATTGATTGATTGTGTGACTGAGGAAATGGATAAAAGCCCCCTCATCCAAACAATGACTATCATCAGTGCAGGTAAGAAAAAATAATAATTTTAATTTTCATCATCTACAATACTGTCTTATTTATTTTATAGTACAGTACATGGATTAATGCTTTCATTTCATGGATCAATGGTCTTGTTAGATAGTAAAATTCATGTTAAACTGCTGTTTTAGGGGTTGTTTTTAAAGTCTGGAACGGATTAATCCATTCTGCATTACTTTCTATGGGAAAGCACACCTTGGTTTTGGAACGCTTGCTTTTGGAATGGACTTCCGGAACGGATCAAGTTTGAGAACCAAGGTGTCACTGTGCTGTGTACACTAGTCACCTCACCTCCAAAAGTTTCTAGACCCATAATCAGGCTCTTCTTATGTTTTGAAGTGCTTGCGCTGGAGAATTGTCAAAGGATCAAGTGAAAACTCTCTTCTGCTGATAATTGTCAGGCAGTTGTGTTGGAGGCATGGGTGCTGACTGGCTAGTGACTGTGTCGTGGGTGGCTTAGTTCAGCAGAGGTTATTAGCACATGTATGGTCGTGGTTCCGAATGAGCCACCCTGAGGCTTTTACCACTCTGCCCTGACAGCTGCTGGTAAGGTCAGTTGTCCCCATCAATTGAGACCAACTAGGGTTTGTGGTTAATCAAAAAGTGAAAGTTTTCAATATTCTCACAATGGGGGGAGGAGGAGCATGCAGGACTCTGATGCCTTATGTCCAAACACAGCCACAGTGGAAGAGGAAAGTAAAGAGGATAGAAAGCATGCATCTTAAACTGTCCGTATAGGACAGAGAATCTGGGTCCAATTGTATAAACCTCCAACTTGCTCTTACAATCACTATCTACCTATTCAAGCAGAGAGAAAAAATAGGGAGGAGCAGTTCAGGCAGCGGTTCTCAACTTGTGGGTCCCCAGATGTTGTTGGACTACAACTCCCATCATCCCTGAGCTCTGGCCTTGCTAGCTAAGGGTGATGGGAGTTGTAGTTCAACAACATCTGGGGACCCACAAGTTGAGAAAGGCTGTGCTAGAGCAGTGTTTCCCAACCTTGGGCCTCCAGCTGTTTTGAACTACAATTCCCATCATCCCTGACCACTGGTCTTGCTAGCTAAGGATGATGGGAGTTGTAGTCCAAAAACAGCTGGAGGCCCAAGGTTGGGAAACACTGTGCTAGAGGATTGTCAAGAGATCAAGTGAAAGCTCTCTTCTGCTGATAATTGTCAGGCGGTCGTGTTGGAGGCATGGGTGCTGACTGGCTAGTGACTGTGTCGTGGGTGGCTTAGTTCAGCAGAGGTTATTAGCACATGTACGGTCGTGGTTCCGAATGAGCCACCCTGAGGCTTTTACCACTCTGCCCTGACAGCTGCTGGTAAGGTCAGTTGTCCCCATCCATTTGCCCTGCAGCAGTGATGGGCAGTCAGTCCCTGCTAGAGATCCATTCTCCCTCCCTCCCTACCCCTCCCCTCCCCGCCCTGCCTGAGCCACTGCTTAAGCTCAGCACCACAACTTTTCCTTCCAACGTCTTCCCTCCCACTCCATTATTAGCAGAGTGCTGCAGGAGGTTTCCTTCACCCAAATTCAACCCACAGAAAACCCTGCCTTTCCCTTGTTGGAAAATTAGCAGGTGAGTAGAGGATTGGGGGGGGGGAGTATGGATTTTGTGCTGAACCCACCAGGCAGCAAACGTTGCAGCCAACATTCTTCCATCTGTCTTGCATTCTATTTTAAAATCCATATTTCTTTGCTCCCAACCCCTTACTTTCAGCTGGGCTGCAGAACTGGGCTACAGTTTATATAAAGTTTTGGTTCTCCATAGCTTCTCATTCTTGGTTCTCCATGTTTCCAGATCAGTTTAGTGGAGGAGGAGGAGGTCCTAATGAAAATTCAACATTTTAGGCCGAATGTCCCATAATATATACATTTTTGTATGCAATTTCCCCTAAGATAAACATATTTTTGCCAAAGCAATTTCCCCTAATAAAAGGTCCTTTTGTATTGTAATGCAGTGGTACCTTGGGTTACATACGCTTCAGGTTACAGATTCCGCTAACCCAGAAATAGTAACTCAGGTTAAGGACTTTGCTTCAGGATGAGAACAGAAATCATGCTCCGGCAGCGTGGCGGCAGCAGGAGGCACCATTAGCTAAAGTGGTGCTTCAGGTTAAGAACAGTTTCAGGTTAAGAACGGACCTCCGGAATGAATTAAGTACTTAATCCGAGGTACCACTGTATGTGCACACTCCACCCCGGAATGTGCATGGATTATTCTGCACATTTTTTTGGCTGGAGAAGTGTATCACAAGATTCGGACAAGTGCAAATTTCAAAGAATGGCTGTGTTCTGGTTCCTATATTGTTTCAGTAGGGATCAGTTGAATAGGTTTGCTTTCAAATGTGAACTGAATTTCTCTCCCATCTCTCTGGTTACCCTACATCAGCACTTTCTCCCTTTCTGTATATGTGTGTGTGTGTGTATACATAAACATACTAGGGACTGCCACCTTCGCCACCCTTGCCCACCCACCAAAAGTTTTGCCATCCCCACTTCCCACACAGAAAGCTGTTCACTGAAACACCCCCCTGACCCCTGCTAAACAGCTCGCTTGGGCCACCAGCACCCCATCCTGCTCACTCAGTTGCTTGCCTGCCAGCATGCAGTTACATAAGCTGCGGTGTGATGACAGCCTTACGTTTCTATGTATATAGGAAGATGGATGGACAGGTGCATGCATAGATATAGACACACACAATGGATTTCCCTCAGACAGTACCTCTACTCAGAAATTTTGTCGTTGTTTGTTGTAATTTCAATACTTTATTACGAAGTCAAAATAACAGCCCAGTAGGAAATACTGAATGTTTTTATACTGCTTTGCCCCTTTTTTCTTTATTTTATATTTCCAACAGCGTTGTCGTTTTAACATCATAATAAAGACATGCTTTTTTCTTAGAATGTTCTTTTTATTTAAATAATGTACTTCAATTACCGATATTTCTGTTGGTCTCCAAGTGGGAGGATAATAAGCTCTCTGCTTTTCCCCTTTGATTTTTCTCTCTCTCCATATTCCCACTCACCTTTTCCATCTCCAAAAACTGAGGGATGGGATGGAGGGAGGGAGGGAGGGAGGGAGAGAGGCTGCTAGCATATAAAAAGAGGAGGCTGAGAAACAGTGGAGTCCGTCTGTCTTTCCCTCACACCCATACACACATCCCACGCTGTCTGCTCCCTTCCATTCTCACATCTCTTCCCCAGACTTAATAATTCAACTTCTTCCCTCTTCACCTCCCCTCTCCTTTGAAAAGGAAAAAGCTCAGGCCATCTTTTCTTTCCCTTTCCTTTTAAAAATGTGTTTATTCAATACAACAGAACACAGAAGCGTTACCACAAATCAAAGAAACACTGGGTTGCTTCGCTTCTAAACCAAGAGGGGCAGGAGGCCGCAGTATATAGCCTGTCAGCTGGAAGCCCCAGGCCCTGACCCCAATTGTTCCAGGGGAGGCATATAAAATTCTCTTGATCTCAATTCTTTTCATCTGAAGTCCCTGATCTTGTTTGCAAAACAGCACGAAGGTGTTCGCAGCACAGCAGTCTTTCCTAACTGACGTAGAGACTTTGTTCAGGCAGCTTCATGTGTTTGGTCCATTAGGTTTTTGGTCCATATCTATTTTCCCTCCCTTGTTCTCTTCACAGGTCACAAATGCACAAGGAAGAAGTCTGGGTTAATGGCGCAGCCATGTGCACGCA
Organism: Podarcis siculus; assembly: GCA_034642415.1. Classification (NCBI taxonomy): domain Eukaryota; kingdom Metazoa; phylum Chordata; class Lepidosauria; order Squamata; family Lacertidae; genus Podarcis; species Podarcis siculus. The sequence continues at coordinate 32,526,482 of JAXCMG010000020.1, read as the reverse complement.
TTATCTCCCCTCCCTCTTTCTTTGCGCTGCAATTTAATCATTGCACGTGCAGCACAGAAAAGTGTGATCGTGTGATCACACCAATTTGTGTGTTGTTGTTTTAAAAACCAGTGTTTGCGCGTATGAGCTAGGGGTGGGTCTAGAAGTTGAAGCAAGGATGCTTGGATCGACGAGCATCCCTGCTCAAATTATTCTGAGCGGAACTGAGGTGGGCACAGCTTGCTGAAATAAAACCGCACCCACCCAGCTCGTCACTGCCTTGATTCTGCTCATACACTTCAACACATAAGAACTTAAGAGAAACCTGCTAGATCTGGTCAATGGCTCATCTAGTCCAGCATCCTGTTCTCACAGTGGTCAAGGGGAAATTCGCAAGCAGGATCTGAGCACAAGAGCCCTTTCCCCTCCTGTAGTTTCCAGCAAGTGGTACTCAGAGCGCAGCAATTGTGGTTAGCAGACGTTGGTAGCCTTCTCTTCCATGAATTTGCCAAGTCCTCTTTTAAAGCCCTCCAAGTTGGTGGCTATCACTGCCTCCTGTGCGAGTGAGTTCCAACCAGGATCACAGAAGCCCCCTGTTAAATCTCCCATGTGTCACCCCTCTCACATGCATCCTGATCTAGATGGCTGGTCATTCACCCAACAATGCAAAGGTGAACCACGTGGCCAGCATCATGTTTCATTAGGCAGTAAGCCTGTTCCACAATTTCTCACTGTGTGATAGATAATAGCACTGCTTATTTGACTTCATAGTAGCAGAGGACACTGCTGTATACTGAGTCAAGCTGCTACTGCATCTAGCTCAGCAGTGACTGGCAGGGTCTCTGCAGGGGTTCAGGCCATAGCTGTCAATGTTTCCCTTTTTTTAAGGGAAATTCCCTTATTCCGAGTAGGATTCCTCACAAGAAAAGAGAAAAGTTGACAGCTATGAACTTCAGGCAGGGAGCATCCCCCAGGCCAACATGGAGATGTTGTTGGGGCTGAACCTTCTAGATGCAAAACAGAGCTTCTTCTTCTTCTTCTTCTTCTTTGGCGATCACTCGTAGCTGAGTAAGAAAGCCTTCCATAAACACGGTTTTAACAATGAGTCCATAAGTGACTGTGGAGGCCAATTCTGGATCCACACGTCCTTCTACAGTGGGGACATTGGTTTCTGGATGGGAGTTGATCATGGTGTGGATTTGCCAAGCATGCCTTCCTCTTAGCACATTTCTCCCTTGCATCCTGAGTTCAAGCATCTTCAAAGCCCTTTGGTAAAGGCTGTTCTCCAATTGAAGCGCTCGCAGCCAATTGTTGGTGTTACTTAAAAGAAAGGTGCTACAGCAAAACACCACCTGTAACAGGAGCCCCTGATCTTTTGGCCATTATCCTTTTATTGCAATTCCCAGGTGACTCTCATTACTCAATGCTCCAAGCCAGGCATTCTGTACATGGTCAGAGGTGCACACCTCCCATGTGAATGCTGGCAAATCCCAGCGACCCAATTAAACCCTGGAGAGAGGTAGCCGAAAAGCACATCCAGGAAAGGTTTAATAAATGGAACACAGTCTCACTCTAATTATAAGGGAGTTTGTTTGTTTGTTTGCTTTTTTAAAAATGAGACTTCTTGAGCATTGTGCTCAGCCAGCAGAGTCTGCGGGGAGGTTACCTGGGGAGAGGAACCCACTGTTTAGTTGACAAAAGCAAGGCGAACAATGGATTAAAATGTTTCCTGTCTGGACAGCGGAGATAAATCACAGAGGGAGAGGATACAAAAGAAGGAGGGCAGAGGTGTGGGGTTATGGATCCCCAGCAAGCTACATAATCATTCCCCACAGAGCACTCTAAATACTTGGCTGTTTAGTCACAGAGTTTATGCAACTGGTCTCAGGACCAACCTGAAAAGCCACATCTCAGTGGTAGAACATCTGTCCTGCATGCAAAAGCTGCAGGTCCAACCCCCAGCTTCTGAAGAGAAGACTGGGAGAGACTCCTTGCCCGAAACCCCGGAGAGCTGCTTCCAGTCTGTGTAGAGTAGACAATGCTGAGCCAGTGCTCTCAGCAGCTTCCTATTGTCCTGTGATCTTAGCCTCAGAAACACTGGCAATGGAGAGCATGCAATGTGCCCCACATGCTGCAACAGAATGTTGCAGCCGATGAAACAGAACCCCCAAACAGTCATCCGCTGGCACATTGAGAAACCTTTTGTTAAGAATTTGCTCCCCTTTCCCCAGGAATAAAGGGACGTGGGTGGCACTGTGAGTTAAACCACAGAGCTGAGGACTTGCAGATCAGAAGGTCGGTGGTTCGAATCCCCGCGACGGGGGGGGGGGTCCCATTGCTTGGTCCCTGCTCCTGCCAACCTAGCCATTCGAAAACACGTCAAAGTGCAAGTAGATAAATAGGTACCGCTCCGGTGGGAAGGTAAATGGCGTTTCCCTGCTCTGGTTCGCCAGAAGTGGCTTAGTCGTGCTGGCCACATGACCCAGAAGGTGTACGCCGGCTCCCTCGGCCAATAAAGCGAGATGAGCACCACAACCCCAGAGTCAGACACGACTGGACCTAATGGTCAGGGGTCCCTTTACCTTTTACCCCAGGAATAAGAAGAATTTGTCCTGATACAATGGGGTGACATTTTCTCCTGAATATTTTCCTTTCTGCTATTTCCTTCTGAATAGACATTCAGAAGTTTATATTTGAGAGACTGACCATGACTTTGATAGTGCTGACAAGAAGACACAGGGATGAATTCCTCCTGATTCATAGCATATGTTCCTGGGCCTCTTGAACTCCTGAGAAGTTGGGAATATGCATTCCCTAAAACCTTGGCATTTGAGCAAACAGCCAAGGGAGAACATTTCATCCAACTGTATTTGGAATAGCTACAGGAGTTGGAAACCCAAAGGCTGCAATTATCTTTGTTGATTTCATCTGATTGAGGGGGTGGGAAAGAACTGTCAAAATCCATCCCATCACTGTACACACACAACCAATATGCATGTTCCAAAAAAAGAAAAGAAATCAAATCTAATGTATCAACAGAAGTATAATATCCCAATCAATGGAAGTAATAGCACCACTTTATTCTGCTTTGGTCAGACCACACCTGGAGTCCTGCGTACAGTTCTGGGTAGTACAGTTTCAGAAGGATATTGACATGCTAGACACAGGAGGGCAACCAATATGATCAAGGGTCTGGAACCAAGCCTTATGAGGAGCAGTTGAGGCAATTGGGTATACTCAGACTGGAAAAGAGGTGATTGAGAGGAGATATGATTGTTGTTGTTTTGTCGTTTAGTTGTGTCCGACTCTTCGTGACCCCCTGGACCAGAGCACGCCAGGCACTCCTGTCTTCCACTGCCTCCCGCAGCTTGGTCAAACTCATGCTGGTAGCTTCGAGAACACTGTCCCACCATCTTGTCCTCTGTCGTCCCCTTCTCCTTGTGCCCTCCATCTTTCCCAACAGGGTCTTTTTCAGGGAGTCTTCTTTTCTCATGAGGTGGCCCAAGTCTTGGAGCCTCAGCTTCAGGATCTGTCCTTCCAGTGAGCACTCAGGGCTGATTTCCTTCAGAAGGGAGAGGTTTGATCTTTTTGCAGTCCATGGGACTCTCAAGAGTCTCCTCCAGCACCATAATTCAAAAGCATCCATTCTTCGGCGATCAGCCTTCTTTATGGTCCAGCCATAAAGGATAGCCATCTACAAATATATCAAGGGCTGTCCCATGGAAGATGGAGCAAGCTTGTTTTCTCCTGATCTGGAGGGCAGGACTTGAACCAATGACTTCAAGCTCCAAGACAGGAAATTCTGACTAAACATCAGGAAGAACTTTCTGACAGTATAAGCTGTTCAGGCAACATGACGACCATGTACATACGCAATAAACAATCTTTATAGAATTCCTTCAAACCATAACAAGTACAAAATGAAATCTTTCAACTCAAAATCTTTAAATGAAGCGAGGTACCAGACTTTGTACGATGAAAGACAAGCTGTGAAGCTTTGTGTATTCAGCAATTATGATGTCCAACACTGAACATCGATTCCAGATATTGACTACTGTTTCGTGGAATTCTTCGTCAGCGTGGTAGGAGGATATAGAATTGCTTCATAAACCCATCTTATTTCGAACGAATGTATGTAAATGAAAATATCAAATGTTGTGGAACAGTGCTCATGTAATAATGTAGTCACTGTTGGAAGGAATTCTATAAAAGATTGTCTATTGTGTATGTACATGGTCATTGTGTTGCCTAGACATTGCTGACGTTCTCTTTGCAACTCAGGGGTTTGTTTGGTTACCTAGTATGAGCTGTTTGACAGTGGCCTGGTCTCCCTTGGGAGGTTGTGGACTCCCTTGGAGGCTTTTAAGTAGAGGTTGGATGGTCATCTGTCTTGGATGCCTCAGCTGAGATTCCTGCATTGCAAGGGATTGGACCAGATGACCCTCAGTGGTTCATTCCAACTCTACAGTTCTACGATTCTACGATTCTACTTGCCTTCAGAATGGAGAAATGGCAGGAAGTCAAGAGAATGATTTGGGAAAGGAGAAAGGGGATGGGCTGGAGAGAATACTTTGCACAGAGACACAGTGAAGGATTGGGTTTGAATACCCTATGACTCCAGGATGTTGAAGGGCAGGGGAAGTGAAAAAATGCATTGTCAGCGGGGAGACAATTCACAAGTTTGACTTCAGTAATGTGACTCAACCTTTGTCTGCAGATTGCAAATTATAATGCTCTTTCTCCAAGACAGATCTACTCCTGTAGTTTTCAATAGGTTGGAAAAAAAGAAGGCTTTCAGTTGACAAAATTAAATTTTAGAACCAAGGTTTTGCATTGATAGGAGGTTTTGTTTCCCAAAGTATTTGTTTCTGTCAAGATCTCAGCCTTGATTCTATATGGAGTTGCTGCTACGCACGTTCTCAGGAGGTCTCTGTGCTTTACTGTGAATAAAACGATGAGTGGGAAGGTTAAAGTTTGAGCTGCTTTACTGTGATGGGTGACGCCCTTCAGTTTTTTGAGGTCAGCTCCAACCATGCTGCCTTGAGACAAGTGGAAGTGATGGCCACCAACTTAGTTGGCTTTAAAAGAAGATTAGACAAATTCATGGAGGAGAGAGCTATTGATGGCTACTAGCCACAATGGCTGTGCTCTGCCTCCACAGTTCTAAATACCAGCTGCTAGAAACCACAGGAGGGTAGAGGGCTCCCGTTCTTGAATCCTGCTTTCAGGTTTCTCACAGGCACCTCCTTAGCCACTGAGAGAAAAGGATGCTGGACTAGATGAGCCATTGGCTAGATCCAGCAGGCTCTTCTCAAGTTCATAGGTTATTATCACAACTTCCTAAAGGCAAAAGGTAAAGGGGCCCCTGACCATTAGGTCCAGTCGTGGCCGACTCTGGGGTTGCGGCGCTCATCTTGTTTTATTGGCCGAGGGAGCCGGCATACAGCTTCTGGGTCATGTGGCCATTCTGGACAACCAGAGCAGCGCACGGAAACACCATTTACCTTCCTGCCAGAGCGGTACCTATTTATCTACTTGCACTTTGACGTGCTTTCAAACTGCTAGGTTGGCAGGAGCAGGGACTGAGCAACGGGAGCTCACCCCATCACGGGGATTCGAACCTCCGACCTTCTGATTGGCAAGCCCTAGGCTCTGTGGTTTAATCCACAGCATCACCTGCATCCACCACAACTTCCTAGCCATCAACAATTAAATAATCTATTTTTCAGTGTGAAGTAGCTTCTAGAGTAGGGATTGAGATGAAGGGGAGACGGCTTTACCCATTTCCCACAACCCGACCCTACTTAACCACCCATGGGAGCTTTCCTTCTGATGCAAACAGCAGCCATGGGAGCCTTAAAGCAGTTTGTGGGCTGGTGAAAGCAAAGGATCAGGTTCCCTGCCCTCTCTGAAGCCTGGGCAGTGTGTATGGAGGCTCCTGGCTGCCCAGGCAATAATGCCTTGCTGATATGGACCAAAGACAAGCAGAGCAATACATCTGGCACCAGCTTGGCTGCAAAACTTGCCAGAAGAAGGCATACAAGATGCCATCCAACCATCTTAGAGACTCCAGTCTGGATTTGGGTAGGGCTGTCTCCTCAGCTTTTTCTTCTCCTGCTAGGTGGCAGCTATGGATTGTACCTCAAAGCTTTCTCCCAAAGCCTTTCTCACACATGAGTACAGTCATACCTCATGTTACGTTTGCTTCATGTTACATTTTTTCAGGTTGTGTCCCACGGCGACCCAGAAGTACCAGAAAGGGTTACTTCTGGGTTTCACCGCTCATGCATGTGCAGATGCGCTAAATCACGCTTTGCACATTCGCACAAGCACCAAATTGCGTTGCGCACCTGTGCAGATATGGCACTTCAGGTTGTGGCTTTTCATGTTGTGAATGGGCCTCTGGAACGGATCCCATTTGCAACCAGAGGTACAACTGTATAGTCATTAGGATCAGAGTTCCTGCACCTCTTATTTACTTTTAAGGGTGTGTGTACAGAAGCTGTCATGTTGCATTGAGAAAGGGCACTAGTAGCATCTTCCCAGTACTCACTGAATCTGAAACTCTACTGTAAGGTGTTCCCATGGTTGAGTACCTGGAAGACCTTTGCTGATCCATCTTTCTGTGCCAAGTCTCAAATAGCCACCATGTTTCTTCATCTGGTGAAGTAAACTGGTGGAAGATTCAGGACTGAGAAAACAATGTGCTTCTTTACAGTGAAGCTACGGAAGACTTTGCTACAAGGTGTAGCAATAGACTCCACCTTGGACAGCTTTAAAAGGTGGTTAGACCAATTCTTGGAGAATAAGGCTATCAATGCCCGGTCACTGCAATGGCTATGGTCTGTCTCCATTATCAGAGGCCGTATGGCTTTGGATGACAATTGCTGGGAATCACAGAGTTCTGTTGCACTCTGCTGGACTTCCCATAGGACTTTGACGGTGTCAACCACCTGATTTGGTTATTGGATGTTGAAAGCATAGTATGATGTAGCAACGGAGCTTTTTCAAACAACCAACAATAGCATCACTGAAGCAGGTGGGGGGGGTCTTCATATATTTGTAGGAAGCCCACTAGACACACAAGTGTAGGGCGAGAGTCATCGGTGGGTGAAACAATGAATGTAAATTTTGCCTTTGTACAGTAGACTGGTTTCTGCCTTCACCCACACACTTCTCTGTTCCCTCCATCTAGGCAAGCACAAGACATTGTCCCATTTCAAGGACACATTCTAGCCAGGCAAAAGCACTCAAGAACAGTAAAAAAAAGTATGGTGAGAAGGTGATCTGGAGAGAGGGGGTGTACTGTGTAGCTGAGACGGAGGTAAAATCTAAGGGGAGTCATAGAGGATAGTTACAGAGGCTTGGAAGCCAATTTTTGGCTCCAAGGCCCGATTTAAAATATTCATATTCTGGCATTTGGTGTGTGCTAATGCACCTTACAGAAAAACTCCAAAAACAGGTGTTGAAATCCCAAATCGGCAAAAGAGCAGCCCACTTCTGCAAAAGCAGCAGAAGACTACATTTGTTTCGTAAACAGAACGAACCATAATTCAATCCCTGCCTTTTGCATTAAAATAAAGTGTTCTCGCAAATGCAAATATTCTAGGCTAATGCACTCTGCATGTGATGGTACATTTCTATTACTGAATTAATACCCTCATTTTATTACCGCGCAATCTCTGGGTTCAAGTCACTCCACCAGAGAGAAAGAGAGAGAGAGAGAGAGAAAGGCACAAAGCTAATAAGGAAAATTGGTTTGTTGCTTCTCTTGATTAAACCTCCCTTGGCTTGAGCACGGCAGGCAAGTGATTATAAGTGGATCATAATCAATAGCTCGTTAATATTATCCCTGCCCACTCGCCCGCCCGCTGCGAAAATTAGGAGATGGCAAATTTCAATGGACCGAAGGGAGAATTTCTTAAAGGGGGAAACAGTCTCGGGGTTGTCAGAAATGTTTGCTCCGAAACCCTTGAAATAAAAGTGTGTGATGGAGAGCAACTTTGGAGCTGCCATTCATCTGCACTGCGCCAATAACAATGAATGTAAATCATAGCTGCTCTCAGCCATCATGTTTAAGCTCAGCCTCTGAGCTCTGCACCCACTCATCTCTCAGGTAGACCCCTGCCTGGAAGGTGTGGGTGTCTGACAATGAGGGACAATAGGCCACTTGCATCTCGAAGACAGAAGTGGAACAAATATCAGCATGGGTTAAACTTTTGAGTGGCGCAAGCCAAAGAAAACATTCTATGGCCTAAGACATTCTGAACTGTATTTCTGGTCTATAACTCAAAAGGGGTCGTTATTGTTGGTTTTTTTATTATTAAATATTATAGCCACCTATGCATTTTCTTAGCCTTATGCCTTACCCGCTATTCCACCCGCTATGCCTTACCCGTTATTCCCTCCACAAAAGCATTGCTTGAGAGTGTGCAGTTAGCTTGCCCAATTGACACAGTGAGCTATTTTGGGGCAAGTTTTCTTTCAGTTTCCAGGTGACAATTGCAGAGCTACTAGCGTGTGGGACGTACCCCTTTGTGAAAACTATTCCTTTGGCAGCAGGGATTTTCTCCTTCTAAGCCAAAATTGTGTTTACGGAGGAGGAAAGTGTAAGCTCTTGGGGAGGTGAAAAGGTACATGCGGTGCATAATCTATGAGAGCCGAGTTCAAGTTCTGCATCTGCCACGAAATCACTGTGTGATCCTGGAGAGAACAATAAGACTTAGCATTATAACAGAGAGACAGTGTGGCACAATGGTTAGAGTGTTGGACTATAACCTGGGAGATCAGGGCTCGAATCCCCACTATGTAATGAAGCTCACCTTGGACCAGTCACCATCTCTTAGCTTAACCTACCTCACAGGGTCGTTGTGAAGATGAAATGGGGAGGAGGAGAACCGTGTGCACTACCTTGAACTCCTTGGAAGATAAAGTTGGTCTATAAATGTAATAAATGTGCGCATAACAAATAAGACAACAGAGTTCAGAGCACCCTACATATAAATTACTGCAATCCTTAGAGCCACCATGTGAGATAACTCAGTGTTACTGCCTCTATGTTGCAGATTAAAGACTGAAAACATGACTTCTCTAAGGCCACCATATGGAGGCACCTAGGGGTGGTGACACTTTGGCCACCTCATGAGAAGAGAAGACTCCCTGGAAAAGACCCCTGATGTTGGGAAAGATGGAGGGCACAAGGAGAAGGGGACGACAGAGGACGAGATGGTTGGACAGTGTTCTCGAAGCTACCAGCATGAGTTTGACCAAACTGCGGGAGGCAGTGGAAGACAGGAGTGCCTGGCGTGCTCTGGCCCATGGGGTCACGAAGAGTCGGACACGACTAAACAACTAAACAACAACAACAGGGGTGGTGACAGGGATGTGAAAAGGAGTGGCAGAGTTGTCCCCATTCTCCATCTCATACAATGGTAATTAAAGGAATACAGTGACACTAGAAATTGGTGAAACTGTCAGTTTTGGCTTCTTGGTTTTACTTTTCCTCTAGTCCTATGTTCAGTTTCAACACTGGTTTGTTATTCCTCCTCCGCTGAAAAATCCTCATGAAAATTGATCAGTATTTTAGTGAGAATTTCACCTGATGTTCACATGTTGACTGGCTGGCTCAGTTGGCTAGAGCGTAGGGCTGATAACACCAAGGTTGCAGGTTCAATCCCCGTATGGGAGAGCTGCATATTCTGCATTACAGGGGGTTGGACTGGATGATCCTCAGGGTCCCTTCCAATATACACCTATTTGCAAAACTATTTCCCTTAACATAATTATTTCTGTATATTATTTACACTAGCACATGCATTTTCATGCACACTTTGTTCTCAGCATGTTTTTCTTTCTTTTTAGTACATGTTACTTGGCTGGAGAACTATATTGCAAAATTTGGATAGTAGTGCAATTTTCAAGGTCAGTTGTGTTTCGACTCTTGTATTGTCTAGTCATCTCCCACTTGGACTACTGCCATGCGATCTCCGTGGGGCTACCTTTGAAGGTGACTGGGAAACTACAACTAATCCAGAATGTGGCAGCTAGACTGGTGACTGGGGGCGGCCACCGAGACCATATAACATCGGTCTTGAAAGACCTACACTGGCTCCCAGGACGTTTCCGAGCACAATTCAAAGTGTTGGTGCTGACCTTTAAAGCCCTAAAGGGCCTCGGTCTAGTATCCCTGAAGGAGCATCTCCACCCCCATCGTTCAGCCCAGACACTGATGTCCAGTGCCGAGGGCCTTCTGGAGGTTCCCTCCCTGCGAGAAGTGAGGTTACAGGGAACCAGGCAGAGGGCCTTCTCGGTAGTGGCACCCGCCCTGTGGAAAGCCCTCCCATCAGATGTCAAAGAAATAAACAACTATCTGACATTTAGAAGACATCTGAAGGCGGCCCTGTTTAGGGAAGTTTTTAATGACTGATGTTTTAATGTATTTTTAATCTCTTGTCAGAAGCCGCCCAGAGTGGCTGGGGAAACCCAGCCAGATGGGCGGAGTATAAGTAATAAATAAATAAGTAAATAAATTTGAAAATTGCAAATTGCTGAGGTTTCCCCTTTAAAGGCCACAATTTTGCACTGGGGGCAACCGCCCCCACTACACCACTGGACTAGAGTTCAAGTTCTCACTCATTGGGTGACCTTGGGCCAGTTACTGCATCTCTCAGTCTCACCTACCTCACAGGGCTGTTGTGGAGATGAAAGGATGAGGGGCAGAACCATGTAAACCACCTTAAGCTCCTTGGAGGAAAAGGTGGAGGGGGGGTTGAATGCAATAAATAAATCATTTTTAATTGCTCTTGTTGTCCTGTTTTCAGTTTTTCTGAGCCAACTTCCATCTGCCTGCCCCATTTCTCTTTCCACACTCTCTGCAACCCGTCTATTTTCCTCCAGCTTTTCTCTGTCAATCTGCCATCTGCCTTTCTCTTCCCTTCTTGGTACTTCCGGCTCCTCCATCCATCTCCATTTCTGTCTCCCTCACCTTCCTTTTATTAGAAGTGCTGGAGGAACAGTTGCCATGGTATCAGCCAGATATTCCCCAGGAAACCCAAAAGGAAAGCCCTCTTCCATTTGCTGTCTCTCCCCCTTTGAGAGACAAAAGCAGCATGCGAGAGAAAGGGGTTGGAATGGCGCCAAAACTGGTGGAGGAAGGAGGATGGGCAAAAGTGAAAGAATTTAGGCTTCCTAAAGAATCCCTGACAGGTGGTCATCGAACCTCTGTTTAATGACCTCCAATGGAGGAGAACCCACAACCTCTTGAGGGAGTCCACTGTTGAACAGCTCTTACTGTCAGAAAGGTCTTCCTAATATATAGTTGGAATCTCCTTTCTTGTAATATCAATCCATTGGTTCTGGGCTTACCCTCGTGGAGCAGCAGAAAACAAGCCTGCTCTTTCTGTCATGTGACATAGCCACTTCCACCCTGCAGAGGAGGTGGTGTTGCGGGCGTCACGACCCCACCACGCTCATGGCGGCTGGAGCTCAGCCTCCGTGCGATTGAGGGAATACCCGGCTGTGTCACCCCCTGGCCAGCCAATCGGCTGGCTCTGGGGGCATGGCCTGCCCTATTTAATGCAGGCGTGGCCGGGGATCTCCCTCTTTTGCCGCCTCCAGCTGTTCCTGTTTCCCACCCTCCAGCCCTATAAGGTTTTCGTTCCTTGACCTTACTATGGACCTTGGTTGGTCGCCATTGAGGGGCCTGGTAGGAATTTTTCCACTTGGTTTTCACCTACCTAGTAGCAAATCACCACAACTTTCTGGGTATTGGCAGTTAGGCATTGGTATTGTTCTGTAGGGGACGCGGGTGGCGCTGTGGGTTAAAGCCTCAGCGCCTAGGGCTTGCCGATCGAAATGTTGGCGGTTTGAATCCCCGCGGCGGGGTGCGCTCCCGTTGCTCGGTCCCAGCGCCTGCCAACCTAGCAGTTCGAAAGCACCCCCGGGTGCAAGTAGATAAATAGGGACCGCTTACTAGCGGGAAGGTAAACAGCGTTTCCGTGTGCGGCTCTGGCTCGCCAGAGCAGCGATGTCACGCTGGCCACGTGACCCGGAAGTGTCTCCGGACAGCGCTGGCCCCCGGCCTATAGAGTGAGATGGGCGCACCAACCCCAGAGTCTGTCAAGACTGGCCCGTACGGGCAGGGGTACCTTTACCTTCACCTTTATTGTTCTGTAGATGGAAGAGGAGAGGAAGCGCCATCACCTGCCTTGCATATTGAAGGGTAATCTGTTAAAGGATTCTGGGGGGCGTGGCCCTATCTGAAGCCTATGTAGGTGAGGGCCTAGGGCACCCCCCCGAGCAGTGACCCCGGGGGAGTTCCTAGTTGATGTGCATCATCAGGACTCCCCCTACTGGTGGTTAGCCCTTCCTGGACTTCAAGCGGATGGGCTGAAGTTGGATATAGTCGGTTAGGACCAATGCTGGGACACAGGCAGTGGAGTCATCAATTTAAATGCTATGTCAACTGTGAATGGATTTGACCACTCACTATAAACCTCAGTTTTCCCTGCCTGTGCAATGGGTGCAACATTAGCCAGCACCACACAGTTATGGTAAGCAGAGGCTCAGCTGTATATTTCAGGGTTTGCGCCCATTTCAGGATTTGAAGGCTCTCATTTGGATCAATCTATTTCCAGTCCAGTTTTCCTTTCACACCTGTTCTTACACCAGTCTCTGAAACCTGTTTTATTTTGAAATCTGCATTAAGAGCCACAAATATGTATGTGGTTCAAAGCACCACCATGAAGCCCACTGGGTGACCTTTAATGAGTCACTTACTCTCAGTTCAACCTACTTCACAGGGTTGCTGTGAGTATAAAATGTGATTAAGGATAACCTTGAGCTCCATGGAGGAGTTTTCTATGTGCAATTAACAAATATGCACATTGATGCAAAGGACTGAATCAGCTCATGTCATACAGTGATAGTAAAAAGGTAAAGGTACCCCTGCCCGTACGGGCCAGTCGTGTCCGACTCCAGGGTTGTGCGCCCATTTCACTTAAGAGGCCGGGGGCCAGCGCCGTCCGGAGACACTTCCGGGTCACATGGCCAGCGTGACGAAGCTGCTCTGGCGAGCCAGCACCAGCGCAGCACACGGAAACGCCATTTACCTTCCCACTATAAAGCGGTACCTATTTATCTACTTGCACTTAGGGATGCTTTCGAACTGCTAGGTGGGCAGGAGCTGGGACCGAAAGACGGGAGCTCACCCCGCCGCGGGGATTCGAACCACCGACCATGCGATCGGCAAGCCCCAGGGCGCTGAGGTTTTACCCACAGCGCCACCCGCGTCCCTGTCATACAGTGATACCTCGGGTTAAGTACTTAATTCGTTCTGGAGGTCCTTACTTAACCTGAAACTGTTCTTAACCTGAAGCACCACTTTAGCTAATGGGGCCTCCTGCTGCTGCCGCGCCGCGGGAACACGATTTCTGTTCTTATCCTGAAGCAAAGTTCTTAACCTGAAGCACCATTTCTGGGTTAGCGGAGTGTGTAACCTGAAGCGCATGTAACCTGAAGCGTATGTAACCCGAGGTACCATTGTACTTCAATTCACAAACACTGGATTCCTGAAACTCCCTAGTCTCAGACAAGAGTCCATAGTTGACTGGAAAAGAACATAAGGCTTTCCTTTCTTCGAGGTTTCTGAGCATAATAATAATAATGATAGTAACGATAAATAATAATAATAATAATAATAATAATAATAATAATAATAATAATAATTTATTATTTGTAAACCCCCCCCCATCTGGCTGGGTTTCCCCAGCCACTCTGGGCGGCTTCCAACAAAGATTAAAAAGACATTAAAATGTGACACATTAAAAACTTCCCTGAACAGGGCTGCCTACAAATGCCTTCTAAATGTCAGGTAGTTTTTTATCTCTTTGACATCTGGTGGGAGGGCATTCCATAGGATGGGTGCCACCACCGAGAAGGCCCTCTGCCTAGTTCCCTGTAGCTTTGCTTCTCACAATGAGGGAACTGCCAGAAGGCCCTCAGCGCTGGACATCAGTGTCCAGGCAGAATGATGGGGGTGGAGATGCTCCTCCAGAGGCTGTTTAGGGCTTTCGAGGTCAGCACCAACACTTTGAATTGTGCTTGGAAATGTACTGGGAGCCAATGTAGGTCTTTCAGGACCAGTGTTATGTGGTCTCAGTGGTCGCTCCCAGTCACCAGGCCAGCTGCCGCATTCTGGATCAGTTGTAGTTTCTGGGTCACCTTCAAAGGTAGCCCCACCGTAGAGCGCATTGCAGTAATGCAAGTGGGAGATAACTAGAGCATGCACCACTCTGGAAAGGCAGTCCCTGGGCAGGTAGGATCTCAGCCTGCTTACCAGGTGGAGCTGATAAACAGCTGTCCTGGATAGTCATCTATCATGGATGCTTTAACTGAGATTCCTGCATTGAAGGGGATTAGACTGGATGACCCTTGGGATCCCTCTATGATTCTAAGTGCCTGCTGGATCAGGCCAATGGCCCATCTAGTCCAACATCCTGTTCTCACGGTGAACAACCAGATGCCCCAAATCAGGATTCAAGCACAAGAGCCCTCTCTCCCTCCTGTGGTTTCTAACAACTTGTATTCAGAAGTATTGCTGCCTCCAAAGTGATCTATCCAGCAAGCACTGAGGTGCACATCTGGAATAAATCCCTATGGCATTTTAAAACTGGGTGAATTGATCCATTTCACTAGGTGTGTTCACCTGATCTATTTTGCTGCCCCTTTAAGGAGTCTCAATTCTGTAACACGAAGGGGTTTAGCCAAGCCAGCTAACGTTCCTGGGACTCTTGAGAATCCCATGGACAGCAAGAAGATCAAACCTCTCCATTCTGAAGGAAATCAGCCCTGAGTGCTCACTGGAAGGACAGATCCTGAAGCTGAGGCTCCAATACTTTGGCCACCTCATGAGAAGAGAAGACTCCCTGGAAAAGACCCTGATGTTGGGAAAGATGGAGGGCACAAGGAGAAGGGGATGACAGAGGACGAGATGGCTGGACAGTATTCTTGAAGCTACCAGCATGAGTTTGACCAAACTGCGGGAGGCGGTGGAAGACAGGAGTGCCTGGTGTGCTCTGGTCCAGGGGGTCACAAAGAGGCGGACATGACTAAATGACTAAAAAACAACAAAAGTAATGGCAGAAATGCAGTAGTCATAACTGAGCTCCTAAGCTGTGTTGGGTGTTCTTCCTTCCACAAAATTAGCAGCACATGGACCTGGTCCTAGGATGTCTATGAGACATTAGGAGCATATCTGCAGCAGAGGGGAAGCATGCTGAATGCATGAAAGATTTCCACATAAGCTAGAAATCTGTCCACTCAGGGTTCCAGATTATAGGGGCCCGTGCGCTGCTCTGGTTAGTCAGAAGCAGCTTAGTCATGCTGGCCACATGACCCGGAAGCTGTCTGCGGACAAACACTAGCCGATCAGAAGGCTGGCGGTTCGAATCCCCGTGATGGGGTGAGCTCCCGTTGCTCGGTCCCTGCTCCTGCCAACCTAGCAGTTCGAAAGCACATCAAAGTGCAAGTAGATAAATAGGTACCGCTCTGCCGGGAAGGTAAATGGCGTTTCCGTGCGCTGCTCTGGTTGTCCAGAAGCGGCTTAGTCATGCTGGCCACATGACCCGGAAGCTGTACACCGGCTCCCTTGGCCAATAAAGCGAGCTGAGCGCCGCAACCCCAGAGTTGGCCATGACTGGACCTAATGGTCAGGGGTCCCTTTACCTTTATACACCTTTGACTGGGTTTCCTTCTGCAGATTTGGGTTTGTAGCTGGTGTGGGATGTGATGTCTCTCCCTGTCTTCTCTCCCTCCGATGTTAATTCATCGCTCTCTTCACATGCAAACTGCTTATTCGGGGAAGGGGTTTAACTCGGTTGAAGAGCACCTGCTTGGCATTCAGAATGTTCCAGGTTCAATTCCTGGCACAGGAACCCACCTCTGACCCACCACATAGTCCACCTCCCCCTCAAAAGCCCCAGGGAATAAAAATCACATTTTCAGAGACCCCTACAAAACAAAAACACAGAGAGAGGGACCTGGAATTCAGTTAAACTCTACAGAATAATCCTTCACTCCAACACCCCTTCCCCAAATCAGATGTTGCATGCATAAAAGTCTATCACAAAGGGCACAACCTGTATCGAAAATTCGCAGAGCAGAAATTGCCGGGTGCAGTCCCTAGCAAACCTAGGCCACCTGTCACCCCACAATCAGACCACCCTAGATAAAAGAGACTCCGTGTTCCTCCAGGGGCACCTGAAAGACCCAATGCAAATTCAGCTGTGTGGTTATTTTTGATAGACTGATTCCACCCAGAACAGAGGCTAAGCAAATCGTGCATTTTGGGGAGTGGGAAGGAGGGAGGGGGTGTCCTGGTAAGTACTCACCAAGTTACATAACCCTCCAACCTTGCTTAGTAAGTTCCAGGGAGCAGCCCCCCAATCCTAAAAATGTATCATCACCACCCTGTCATCCCAGCCCTGCATCTGAATGACGGGCTGGAGTTCCGGAGGGGAAGCACACACACACACACACTGCCTCAATCTCCTTTTCCAGAAAGGGAATCTCTTTATCTCCTGGTTATATAACCCCCCGGTGTCCTTTTATGGTTCGGCTTCCTGCTTCATCAACGAGTGTGAGCTTCATCTGCGTCTGTGGGCTGCACCGTGTGATTAAGCAACTGATTCAAGCTTAGTAACTGAAAAGCTTTGAGATGGGTGGACTTAATTGGTTGGAAACCCTGGAAGGGTAGGACTCCCCCCCCCCCCCGGTTTTAACCTGCAGCATATTGACAGCTCTCCCCCCTCCAAACCCCCCCATATATGGTTACGATTGCATAACAGAAAACAGCTGGAGGCAAAATTCCCACCTCCCGTTTGGAAAATAAAACCAATGTCCCTTTCCACTTAGCCCAGCCATTGACCCCTTAGCCTCTAATAATGAGGGGTTGCACAGGTGTGGGTGAGTGTGTCATGTGTGGGGGCAGGTGGGTGAGCAACTCACAGCTGGCCAGCGGAGGGTGTGTGTCACAGGGAGCTTTTAAGTCATCTCCCTTGTGTCATGGGGTCTTTCGGGGTCTGAGGACCTTTGCAAAAAGGGCCTTTCTGGATAAAGAGTCGGGAGATGAATAAGACCTTTTCTATTGGGGGGGAGAGTGGAGAGGGGGAGAAAGGGGGAGCTGAAAGGGGTGAGGAGAAAATGTAGGAATTACTCATCCATCCATCCAACTGTCTCCAGAACCTTTAAAGTGCTTCTCGCCTCAAGTCTGGGGGTGTGTGGAAGGGGGTGGGAGAAGCTAAAGGGAGCCGGGGAGGGCGAGGGAGAGAGATGCTTGCCAGGAGCTGTGTTTTCCACTGAATCTTTCTCCTCCAATCAGCGGCAAGATGCCGATGAGCACAGAGGCTTGGCTACACCCACATAGGGAGGTGTGTGGTGTATAAGTATAGGGATCCGTCTGAGCTAGTGGCACATCACAGAGAGAAAGCAAATAGCTCTCTGTTTTCCAGCTAAGCAGAGGAAAGAGAGATTCAGACACTTGTTAGCGTGAAGTTCTAGGAAGACTCGAAAGCAAGGAAGCAGCAGCAGGAACGACACAGGCAACAGCGGAGAGCATTACTACTAGCTGGGGAAGTTCTCGACAGCTCAGCTCGGGGATTAAGGACTCCTGGGAGACGGAGGAAGGACCAGACACTGAAGAGAACTTTTTTTTGTCCTGCACTTTGGCTGTAGCACAAGGGCAGTTGGACGGCAAGACTTCCCAGGGTGATTTTCTTGATTTGGTTGTGTTTGTAATTTGCAGGGGAAACAGGACTGGGTGGTTGTGACTTTTGGAGAGATTCTGTCAAAGGGGCGAAAGCTTGATTAGCTCACAGCTAGGAAACATGCAGTTGGACAACATCAACCAGGTGAACCTCCACTCTTTCCAGGGCCACCGTAGTGTGGCCAATAACAACAAGCCCAATGTGATCCTCCAGATAGGGAAGTGCAGGGCGGAGATGCTAGACCACGTCAGGAGGACCCACCGGCACCTCCTGACCGAGGTGTCAAAGCAGGTGGAGCGGGAGCTGAAAGGCCTGCAGAAGTCGGTGGGGAAACTTGAGAACAACCTTGAGGACCATGTCCCCTCAGCTGCTGAGAACCAGAGGTGGAAGAAGTCCATCAAGGCCTGCCTGTCTAGATGCCAGGAGACCATTGCTCACTTGGAGAGGTGGGTCAAGAGAGAAATGAATGTCTGGAAGGAAGTGTTCTTCCGCCTGGAGAAGTGGGCTGACCGGCTCGAGTCTGGTGGGGCGAAGTACTGCCATGGAGACAACCACAGGCAGACTGTCTCGGTAGGGGTGGGAGGCCCAGAGATCAGGCCCAGTGAAGGGGAGATTTATGATTATGCCCTAGACATGAGCCAGATGTATGCCCTGACACCTCCTCCTACTGGGGATGTCCCTATCGTGCCTCAGTCCCATGATTCCTACCAGTGGGTCTCTGTCTCAGAAGATACTCCACCTTCCCCAGTGGAGACCCAGATTTTTGAGGACCCCAGGGAGTTCCTGACTCACTTGGAGGACTATCTGAAGCAGGTGGGTGGCACTGAGGAGTACTGGCTCTCTCAGATTGAGAACCACATGAACGGGCCGGCCAAAAAGTGGTGGGAGTACAAGCAGGACTCCGTCAAGAACTGGCTGGAGTTCAAGAAGGAGTTCCTTCAGTATAGCGAGGGCACCCTGACCAGGGATGCCATTAAGAGAGAGCTGGATCTCCCTCAGAAGGATGGTGAACCTCTAGATCAGTTCCTCTGGCGCAAAAGGGACCTGTACCAGACCCTCTACGTTGATGCTGAGGAGGAGGAGGTCATCCAGTATGTGGTAGGGACCCTCCAGCCCAAACTCAAACGCTTCCTCAGCCACCCTTACCCCAAAACTTTAGAACAGCTGATCCAGAGGGGCAAGGAAGTTGAGGTCAACTTTGACAACTCTGAGGAGCCCAGTCCCCAGAGGACCCCTGAGCTAAGGGACTCATTGGAAAGCCTCCCCCCCTCCACCACTGCCAGTCCTATTGCTAGTGACGGAACCCAACCCGAGGTTTCCGTCCCGACCACAGTGATATGAGCAGAGTAGTGTGAAACAGGTATGACAAAGAAGGGGGTTGGTGGATTATTTAGGAAGGCAGTTTCCTTTCATCTGAGAACTTCAGCCATGATGGGTCTGAAGACACACTCAGCCTAATGACCGGTAGGAGGAAAATCTAATTTTCTTCAAGATCAACCATGCTGAGAGCGTGGCTAGCCTGAATCACTCAAGATGGTTCAAGCTGGATAATGGATGGCTCTTTTGAGGATTTCTTTTTAAAAAGCCATTGCAAGGACTGGACTATGTCAGAAAGACAAACCAGCCTCTTCGTCGTGGCAGAGGCAGCCACACCTCCTGGGGCGCAGCTTCCCAGGGAATTTCATCGGGCGTGACAGAAGGATTTCCTTCTTGCTCACACCAGTCCTTTCCTTCAAGGTGCTTTTCCTTCCAGACATTCTCCTCCCCGCTTCTGGGAGCCATCAGTGGACTTTCACTAACTCTCTTGAAAGCTATTGGTTTCCCCCTCTTTCTCCTGCTTCTTCCAACTTTTCAGCTGAGCTCCAAACAGATTGGGGAAGGGAACTTTTAGCAAGTTTGGGGAGGTCCTGAAGGACTTCAGCAGGAGTTTCAGCCATCAAATTAACCCATTCCCTGCTCTCACCCAACTCTCATGTTTCCATCTCCAAGTGGACCTCTGGATTCTCTTTGGCTTTGACTTGGGCATTCAGGTCTTTCAGCTCCAGAAGGATCATCAGCCACACATTCCAGAGTGGCCATGAGCCTGATGCTTTGCTCCTCTACATTCTAGATTTTGGGAAGATAGGGCTTTGCGAGGGTGGGGCACCTACTTCTCACATTAAGATCCTAAAAAGAAAGAACAAAAAGCACTCTAAAGTTGTACAGGGGTTAGTTGTATACAAACACAACTTGAATTAAGAAGTCATGCCACCTTAATCTCTACACCAAGAAGACAGAGATGGCACATCCATTGAACACCTTTGAGAATTTTTTTAAATAATGAAAGTTAAACGGCTTTCCCCAATGCCGAGAAGCAAAAGACAGGCAACTTTGAGAAACTTTGGTAGTTGGAGAGAGGAAAAAAAACGAAACACAAAGCATGAAGTCTCTGCTACAGAAAGTCTGCGCCCTCTACAGTCGTAGAACTGAAGGAAGGAACCAGCTGTAGCCTTTTAGAATGGCTTGCTAGTCCATAGGACTAGAAGAAGGCAGAACTCGCACGGAGATCTGCTCCTGGCTCCACTGATACAAGAGAAGCAGTGAAGAGCAAGATATCACCCCAACCGTTCTGAGAGCCTTCAGGGTGCAACTTCTTCCCACAGGCTACAGGTAAGATACAAATCTCCCCGCCTCATTGACTTTATGCCAGTAGGGTTGACAAATATAGCCTTCAAACTTGGAGAAACAAAGTTCAGCTGTATCAAAGTCAGATATGGGTGGGTAGGGATAATTAGGGAAGTGGAAAGATGCCATTTCCAAACGGGACTTATGAACTGTGGTCCATGTTAATTTGCAGAAGAGATGCTTAAATCTAGGACTGATGTTGCTAGGAGAAAGCCAATATCTTTAGAGAGGATGTATGGACTTGGGTTAGTGAAATCTGTCTCCCGCCATCAGCAGGAGTAGTCAACATGGTGCCCTCTAGATGTTGCTGGACTTGATGGGGTTGATGGGAGTTGTAGTCCAATAACATCTGGAGGGCACCTTGTTGGATGCCCCTGTTTTACAAGATAGAGTTAGAAGAAACCCCAGCAGCTGCCTAACCTAATTTCCCTCTCCGTATACTTGAGAGCTGACTTATCACTCTGCCTTTCATGTTCTGGATAGGGGAAGGCTTTTTAGCACCCTATCAGCTTCCAAGTATGATTCCTCCCTTCCCCAGGATTTGAGTGGTTTGCAGAAAGCAAAAAGAGTCAGTTCTTCCAGTTTCTGAAAGAGCCAAAAGCAAAATAGGGAGAATTCATTCCTAGAGACCAGGCAGATCTCCAGCTGCCATGCATAAGCGTATGCCCAGCTATGGACAGTCTGCTGTCAGAGTGATGCTCATTCAGACAAAGAATTGCTGCTGGAGCTCACAGAGAGAAGGGGAACAATAGCTAATGCAAAGGTACATTGTGTTGCTGAAGCTGATCTGGCTCACAGCTCATGTTCCGCTCTCTGGTTGTTTTTTTGCAGTGACTCATTCAAAAGCGGTTGGGAGCGAAGCACTTCTTGAATTGCATGTGGAGCAGAGATGGAGGCAGAAGGGCGGCTCAGAAAGTCCCATCATGCAGTCGGGCTGGATGGACGTCAGATTCCGAAAAGCTCCTGCAGCTCCTGTTCGGAGATCACTTGGAGAAGGTAAATAGCTGTCTGCAATCACGGCTTAATTCTAGTCCAACCCCAGCAGACGCCAACTTCTGAATGCCCATTGTACCTATTAATCCCTAATGAGTCCTTCCCACTCAAAGGATATACTTAGTTTCCTGTGTTCTGAAATGCTGCTTTGCAACTATGACGTTGCAAATCCCCCTTTGTTTGGCGATTGTTCAGCACTCTGTTTCCATAGTGGCCAAAGAGATGCCCCTTGGAAGTTCACAAGCAGAACCTGAGTGCAGCAGCTCCTCAACCACCTGCCATTCCCAGCAGCTGGTATTTCAGGGTCTACTTCCTCTGACAGCCCAAACCCCTATAGATCTTCTCTCCATTTTCCTAACTCACCATCTAACCTTCACATCCCTTTATTGCAGGAAGTTGTTGTCCTTCTGAAGATAGAAAGAGCCAGCTCCTTGATTGCTTGAGTCATCACTCCTATGTTGGCAACCTATGAAAGTGCCTCTCAGAAAGATCGACATCTGGAAGAAAATGCCAACTCTGCTAACATGCCAGAAAAGATGCTTCAGCTACGAGGGCAGAGAAAAGGCACATCTATACATGATGCAACCAGCAAAGGGGGAAAATGTGTTCCAGGGACCACACTCATTGCAGAAACTGCAAAGACTCAAAGTGACAACTACAGCAATATGATTTATGGGATTGGGGGCATGAAGGGTGGCTGAAGGTCTGAAGAACTTGAATGCAGGACTTCACTAAGGAAGGGGATACTGGGATGTTGCTTATTGATTGTAACTGTGGGTGACAGTGAGGGTTTTGTGGGGCAGGCCAGGGAGGTAAGGTAAAAATTCATTTCCTGTTCAGATTATCTAAGAGCTCAGTCCACTATATCCTGAGAACTCTACTGGCCAAAGAGAACTCCACTGTCCATGGAGCTTGGGCAGTCAAAGCTGAAGATTTTTTTGAACACTTTTATGTTCAGAAAAGCACATTGGAATCAAATATGTTTGGCTGAACGGCCAGGTGGGTGCAGTAGCCTTAGGACAGCTGGCAATCAGGTACGAGATGAATGGGCATGTCCAGCATCTCACACAGGCCAGAAGAACCACAAGGAAGTCCATTTCTTTGGCTGCTTGGCTGCTCCCATTTTTCTTTCTTTCTTGAGCTAACTAGGAAGCAAAGACATGCACACCATTGTATGCAGTGTGCATTTAACCAAAACTTTTTTTGATGTTCAAAGAAGTTTCACTTCATATTCCACCTGTCAAACAGGTTGGGTTGGAGATGGTTTTGGATTTTGTTTCTTCTTTCTTCCAAAACTACTTGGCCTACAGCTCTTGTGTAGGTTCTGGCTGTCTATAAATGTATGTCAATGTGCCAAATCATCTCATATTGCCATATTCTGATATCTTCCAGCTCACAGCTAAGAAGGCGCTAAACACCTTCAGCTGTCTAAAGAAGAATATTCAGGGACAGGACAATTACATTTAAAAAAAAAATGCTAACCTGAAGAAGATGGTGGACTTTCAGAAAGTCCTAAATATCATTTTCTTCTATCTCTTGACCACCACCCCACTAACTCTTCAGGCATTAATTGGGATGACACCTATGTGACATTATAGTTCTGGGGTTCTTTAGGGAGTGGACCAATAAGATTGTTTTATTTTTCACTACACCAATGGCTTCTAACCAATGGGAGCTTGCTAATTCACCATCAAGTTCTCATTGAGAGATTTGATGGTGTTCCTCTTGCGAGGGAGAGTCGGGGGCAAGGTTATGTGTGTGAAATATGTATGTAAAGCCAAAAACTAATCTTGTTCATTGTGTTCCATTATTCCAAGAAAGCCGTTTTCTATTTCTGGTTTTATTTCCACTATTGAGCGTTCATCAGTTTGCTGTGGGTTGCACGGAAGGTGAACTTACTGATGGATTATGAATTGTGTCGATAAATGGGCTTGGGGATTCAATATTCAATGTATGCCCAAACCACTTGACTTCTCTTCTGATTGTACGAGGCCACTTATTCCTAATGGTATCACTTTGGTGGTGAAACATAAGAGGCTGTGTCAGCCCCTGCTTTTGATAGAAATGAATAAAAATAAAACAAAGACAGCGTTCTTCAGCTGCAAAGCAATTGTAGCAAAGTCTGTTCATAGTAAGAAAATGTTTGGTTCTTCTTCTTTTTTTTTGTAGATTTCTATAATAAAACATTGTGATAACTGACTAAAAGAACCCCAGTCTTGACTCTCATTCATCCTTGCCTGCCCACCCACACAATTGCTCTGTTGAAAGCTTGGGATTACAAGGGCACAGGTTGCAAGCTTTAGACTAGCTTGCTTTTCCAGTATCTGAAGAAGTGTGCATGCACACGAAAGCTCATACCAGTAGCAAACTTAGTTGGTCTCTAAGGTGCTACTGGAAGGAATTTTATTTATTTATTTTGTTTCGACTACGGCAGACCAACATGGCTACCTACCTGTAACTTTTCCTGTGCAGTTTAGCTGGGCTTACAGCAAAGGCATACCTAGGGGCAGTGAATCTGGACCCAGGTGGGGGTGTAGGCATGAGGGCAAAGGCAAAAATCACTTGTCAGACTATGAATAAGTGCATGACTTATATGTGTGCAGTGCTGCAGCATTGCTGTCATGGTGAGATCAAATGTGAGAGAAGCTTTCTACCCTTCATCTCCACCTTGTCCTCCCTCTGGATGCTTTGAGTCCGTGCTTGAAGTAATTTAATGTGGCTATTGCAGTAAAGTGATTTATTCTCTAGGAGGTGCTGCCCTTGTCAAGAGCACAAGGGGCTCTAGGCTACTGGACCGCTTTGTTCATGCAGTCAGCAGAAGGTTCAATTCTTGGCAGTGTGTCCAAATCAGGTAGCAACAGGTGATGGGGAAGATTCATTCTCTGGCTGACACTGGGGAAACCACTGCCAATCAAAGCAGATTGGAGTAAGGAACCTTTCCTTGAGATCAAGGGTTGCATTGTTTTCTGGGCAACTTCCTGAGGTGTGAGGGGTCACAGGCAAAAGTGGATGGAGCAATGAATGTATTTCCTTTGTACACACACACACACCTCTCTGTATTCTCCATCCGGACACACAAACAACACTATCAGAGCTCAGGGACACAACCCAGCTAGGCAGAAATGCGCTAGGAGGGTGTGAAGGTAGCGCACGGGCTCCCTCAATCTTCTTAAGATGATGGCGCCTCTAATTTGTAGTGCAGTTGTGGACAACACTGCAGAGCTGACTTGGGAGGCATGGAAAGATGTATCATATTCTTGTGGAGCGGTTGACTAGATGGCTTGACTATGTATCTCGGTATTACGATCCTATAAATAACACTTGTTGCAATTGACCAACCTGGACAGATAAGAGAAAGCCCATATCTATGCAGTGGATAGTTAAACTATGGAACTCGCTCCCACACGGGGAAGCGAACACTGCCATCTTGGATGGCTTTGAGAAAAGTTTGGACAAATTTGTGGAGGAATGAGGGTATTGATAAGGGACGCAGGTGGCGCTGTGGGTAAAACCTCAGCACCTAGGACTTGCTGATCGCATGGTCGGCGGTTCGAATCCCCGTGGCGGGGTGCGCTCCCGTCGTTCGGTCCCAGCGCCTGCCAACCTAGCAGTTCGAAAGCACCTCCGGGTGCAAGTAGATAAATAGGGACCGCTTACCAGCAGGAAGGTAAACGGCGTTCCGTGTGCTGCGCTGGCTCGCCAGATGCAGCTTGTCACGCTGGCCACGTGACCCGGAAGTGTCTGCGGACAGTGCTGGCTCCCGACCTATAGAGTGAGATGAGCGCACAACCCTAGAGTCTGGCAAGACTGGCCCGAACGGGCAGGGGTACCTTTACCTTTTACCTAAGGGTATTGATGGTTACTAGCCACGATGGCTCCTAGCAGGGTTTTTCTTATGGTCAGTGGGCACATGTTATCAATTCTGATTGCTCTTAGGCCTCCTGAGCTTTACTCGAGTTCTTTAACAGATGGCATTTGAACTTAAGGCCTGATCTGTGAACATATGGAACTGCCTTATGCCAAATTAGAACTTTGCTTTATCTAACGCTGTACTGTTTGGGGGGACGGGGGCGGGCAGGTGTGGGGGACTCCCTGGTCCTGAATGGGGCAACTCTGCCCCTGAAGGACCAGGTATGCAGCCTGGGAGTCATTTTGGACTCACAGCTGTCCATGGAGGCGCAGGTCAATTCTGTGTCCAGGGCAGCTGTCTACCAGCTCCATCTGGTATGCTGGATGGGACCCTCCCTGCCTGCGGACTGTCTTGCCAGAGTGGTGCATGCTCTGGTTATGTCCCGCTTGGACTACTGCAATGTGCTCTACGTGGGGCTACCTTTGAAGGTGACCCAGAAACTACAACTAATCCAGAATGCGGCAGCTAGACTGGTGACTGGGAGTGGCCGCCGAGACCATATAACACCGGTCTTGAAAGACCTACACTGGCTCCCAGTACGTTTCCAAGCACAATTCAAAGTGTTGGTGCTGACCTTTAAAGCCCTAAGCAGCCTTGGCCCAGTATACCTGAAGGAGCATCTCCACCCCCATCGTTCAGCCCGGACACTGAGGTCCAACTCCGAGGGCCTTATGGCAGTTCCCTCACTATGAGAAATGAGGGGATGCTAAGGTCTGACTGTTAAGTGTGTGGCTCTACATGAAGCTACAGCCCCCTTCACACTGTGTAAACAAAACCTTCAGCCTTCCTCCTCTGCCGCCTCTCAGCTGAGTTGTCGCATCTGTTGAATCATAAATCTACTACAAGCAGAAAGGTCTGCGATCTCCAGTTCTTCTGCCATCTGTGGAGGGCTCACTGGTGGGAGGGATCCATCTGGTTCTGATTCACTGAAATTAGCCATGCTCAAGATGCACTTTCTGGCCTTCTGTATCCAGACCCCTCCCCTCCTTCTCTTGCCCTCTGTTGAAATCTCATTCTTGGCAACATCTCCCAGTCCCAGATTGGTCATCCCTTTGCTATAGTGGCTGCCGCTGGGCTACTATTTTTATTTGTTTTGTGGTAATCCTACCCATTTTGACCAAACTGTGGGAGGCAGTGGAAGACAGGAGTGCCTGGCGTGCTCTGGTCCATGGGGTCACGAAGAGTTGGACACGACTAAATGACTAAACAACAACAACAAAATCCTACCCATTGGGGTGACCAGGATCTGGCATGGAATAATAGGCGGCCAAAACAACATAGAACCAGAACTTAATCTGAAGGAGTGGTGCACAGTTTAATATGAGTTTTAAACAGTTGTTATTCTAAAAAAAAGGTGCAAAAACTCAACATGAACACTTCCCTTGTTCCTAATAATAATATTAATAATAATTTATTATTTATACCCCGCCCATCTGGCTGGGCTTCCCCAGCCACTCTGGGTGGCTTCCAACAAAATATTAAAATACCGTAATGCATCAAACAATAAAAGCTTCCCTAAACAGGGCTGCCCTTCAAATGTCTTCTAAAAGTCTGGTAGTTCTTCTCTTTGACATCTGGTGGGAGGGTGTTCCACAGGGCAGGCGCCACTACCGAGAAGGCCCTCTGCCTGGTTCTCTGTAACTTGGCTTCTTGCAGGGAGGTAACGGCCAGAAGGCCCTCAGCACTGGACCTCAGTGTCTGGGCATAACAATGGGGGTGGAGACACTCCTTCAGGTATACAGGGCCGAGGCCGTTTAGGGCTCTAAAGGTCAGCACCAACACTTTGAATTGTGGCAATGGAGTCCACCTGAGAGGTTCTGGAACTGAGTTCCGACAAGTCCTGGCTGGAAAAAAGCCCTGGTTTTAAATCTTAATTAATAGATTTTGTTGAACTACAACTCCCATCATCCCTAGCTAGCAAGGTCAGAGCTCAGGGATGATGGGAGATGTAGTCCAACAACATCTGGGGACCCACAGGTTGAGAACTGCTGCTTTAGGTGGACCTGATCTGTGTCGGGGCTGCCTCAACCCAATTCAGCTGAAACCTGGGTTGGCATCAATTGAATTTGGTTCTGAATCGAGGATTCGGATGGGGAACCCAATGTGCAGCCCTCATCATGTGTACTGAACACCTGAACCAGGTATGAGTCATGAACTCTATAACTGTCATACAGAAATCAGCGTGAACTGGTCAGTTCCCAGCGGGGGACTCCTTGGCAGGGCCAGAGAAACCCAGGGTTGTGAAAAGTAAGTAATTTGTCAGCTCTGATTCTGCAAGCAGAGGTCGGTAGAATAGTTTTGATTAGTAAGCCATGGACGTCACTCTCCCTCACTGCTGACTCTTTTAATTATCCTAATAATACGGTGCTCTTCTGACATTCTGTGAACCGTATGGGAATTGGTTTATCCACATGCATCTCTTGTGTGCCTCAGAGAATGTTTATACAGCTCTGTCACGTGCCAGAACTAAAACTTTTCCCACACAGTTCCTGAACACAGTTTCTGCAAGAAACTGACCATGTGATCAGACCAGAGGTCATTCAAACATTCCCTGAAGGAATATTTGGGTTCAACTTGGGTCTGGAAACCCAAGGCAGGCATGTCCAACAGGTAGATTGTGATCTACCAGTAGATCGCAGTGGTGTCCCAGGTAGATCACGGAATGAAGTTCAGTGATTGTCTTTGGCCAACCCTCCCCTAAAAAAAGCTCAACAGTGACAATGGGTAGATCACAGCCGGTCTTTTTATACTGTGAGTAGATCGCAGGCTCTTGGGAGTTGGACGTGTTTGTTGTGGCGCTCATCTCGCTTTACTGGCCGAGGGAGCCGGCATACAGCTTTCGGGTCATGTGACCAGCAAGACTAAGCCGCTTCTGGCGAACCAGAGCAGCGCACGGAAATGCCATTTACCTTCCCGCCAGAGCGGTACCTATTTATCTACTTGTACTTTGACGTGCTTTCAAACTGCTAGGTTGGCAGGAGCAGGAACCGAACAATGGGAGCTCACCCCGTCATGGGTATTTGAACCGCCAACCTTCTGATCGGCAAGTCCTAGGCTCTGTGGTTTAGCCCACAGTGCCACCCGCGTCCATGATAGCGGTCTTCAAATATTTGATGAGCTGTCACGTAGAAGATTGGTTTTTTTGCTGCTCCATAGGGTAGGATCCAAACTAATGGATTCAGATAACAAGAAATGAGATTTTGACTAAATATTAGGAAGAACTTTATGTTCAACAGTTGCACAGGCTACATTGGATGGTGGTGGACTCTCCTTCAATGGAGGCTTTTGAACAGAGGTTG
Source organism: Podarcis siculus (assembly GCA_034642415.1). Taxonomy (NCBI): domain Eukaryota; kingdom Metazoa; phylum Chordata; class Lepidosauria; order Squamata; family Lacertidae; genus Podarcis; species Podarcis siculus. The sequence continues at coordinate 32,497,875 of JAXCMG010000020.1, read as the reverse complement.
GATGGCCATCTGTTGGGGATTCTTTAGCTGTGATTCCTGCATTGCAGGGAATTGGGCCAGATGACCCCTGGACTCCCTTTCAACTCTACAGTTCTATGATTCCATGATTGATCTCTGTGATCAGTCTGGTGGGCCGGATTCAGCTTGGTGGGTCACTGGTTCTGCAGGCCTGGGCCAACGGTAGATCTAAGAAAGTGCATCCAGTTTGTTCACACTGGGTGCAGAGCTACTGGGATGCTGCAGCAGGCGCCACAACTATAATGTCCAATGGAACATAAGGGGAGGAGAGATTTGGGTGTTGCACAGGGCGCCACTGAAATTTGAGATGCCTGGGTCCTCCACTTGATGCTTTTGAATTATGGTGCTGGAGGAGACTCTTGAGAGTCCCATGGACTGCAAGAAGATCAAACCTCTCCATTCTGAAGGAAATCAACCCTGAGTGCTCACTGGAAGGACAGATCCTGAAGCTGAGGCTCCAAGACTTTGACCACCTCAGGAGAAGAGAAGACTCCCTGGAAAAGACCCTGATGTTGGGAAAGATGGAGGGCACAAGGAGAAGGGGACAACAGAGGACAAGATGGTGGGACAGTGTTCTCGAAGCTACCAGCATGAGTTTGACCAAACTGCGGGAGGCAGTGGAAGACAGGAGTGCCTGGCGTGCTCTGCTCCATGGGGTCACGAAGAGACGGACACGACTAAACGACTAAACAACAACAACAAAAGGTCCTCCACTACCTGGGCTGTCCAAATAAGAATGTTGGATCATGGAAGCTTTCTTCTGCTGAGGCAGACTGTCAGGTGCATCTCTCTCAACCCTACTTGGAGATGATGGGGACTGAACACACGGCTTTTTGCTTTGCGAAGCAGATGTTCTATGCCACGCTGTGGCCTTCCCCCTTGAGGAAGTGCAAGAGGAACACTCATCTCTCACTAACTCATGCACACACGCACACACACCTTTTTATCTGAAATACTAGCGTTTCTGCTGACAAACACCCACCGCGTGGGATATTCACACCCCTGCATGTGATTCACCAGGCAGGTAACATGAGTTGTCACAGCAGAGCTCGGAAGCAAAATCACTACTCACATTCCTTTCTTCCCCGAGAGACGCACTACCGTTTTATCGGTCGCCTGAGCCACAGACCAGCTGTCTAGTTCTGCTAAAAGGGTGGACAGAAATCTAATTGAGCTTCTTTAAAATCCTTCCTGTGCACCAGCAGCTCACTGCATCATCTGTATTCCCTCTGCCCACCGTCCGCCGCTCCCAGTTTTGAAAATGACAACCAATCAGACGCTTTTGTCTCCCCATCTGCCCACGATCCACCCACTCACCCATTATCCCAGCTGAAGCTTGGACATTTGCCTGCCAGGTACCTTTCTGACGGGATGAAAACAAAGACGCCCGGGTTTGCCACCCTGTCCTTCCGGCTGGCACACACACACACAAAAAGGATTCAGGAAATAAAGGCAAGCACACAGTCTCTCTCGGTGCCTCTCTCATCCCCTTCTGGTTCCCTGGTGGAAAGTGGGTTCCGTTCACAGCCATAGTTCTGGTTTCTATGACACCAGGGGCTTTTCTGCACAAAAGGTGTGAGGTGTCAGTCAAGCCTGCCCCAACTGCTTGGAGCGCAAGTCTCCATGGAAACAGGATGCAGGTTACTAGGTTACCAGATGAGATGCCCTCTCCTCTGCCTTCTCCTTTCACCAGAGGCTCTGAAGGATTCCATCTCAGTGCTGAGTTTGCTGATCCCAGCTGGGAGGTCCCCTTTGCCCTTGAATTTGTCGCTGAAAATAAATGATGTTGATTTTTCTTATTCCTCATTTTTTTGGGGGGGGGGAGGTTTTTTAAAATGCTTTTTACCTATGCTGTGAGAAGAGAGATGAGTCACTCTTTCAGGCTTTTGACAAGTATCTGGATGGCCACCATGAGAACAGGATGCTGGGCTGAATGGGCCATTGGCCTGATCCTGCAGGCTCTTCTTATGTCTCTCTTCCCCCACCAGCCCAGTGAAGAAGACTAGACTAAAATAGATCCATTAGAATGGAAATATATCCTCGTCCAAATGAAATCTCTTTGTAGGTGAAATCCCTGCATATGGAAAGCTAACATTTGGAAAGAGAGTAAGATTGAACATCCTGGTTGGGCAACCAACATCATGGATGCTTGGTGTGATGGCTGGGATTCGAACTCGGATGCTGAACCTAAGGGATCCCAGCCTGCACAGGATTCCTCGCCTCCAGAACCAGCTGGGGCATGTGCCTGAAGGGTCCTCACCAGTGCTGGATCCTCAGGTGCAGGCACCAGCTGAGTCTGCTCTGGCTCCTGAGGTGACGGAGGACCCATTGCCTGCAGGTGCTCCACTCTCAGCCCCGTCAGAGGAAGCTGAGGTTGCCTCTGGGTCCGCTAACCCTCCAGCCTCTCCTGAGCTGCAGAGGCTCAACGCAGAGAGGCGGAGGGAACTAAGTTCCCACAGGAGGAGTGTTTGCCTCCAGGCCAGGAGAGGCGAGTCACCAGAGGATCGGGGCAAGCCTATGCCTTGGGGCAGATAAAAGCCGGCCAGCCCCAGTCTCAAGAGCAACATTGTTGGTTGCTAGTTCCTGCCTGAACCCTGTCCTGCTTTCCTGCCTGAGCTCCTGACCTGCCCTGGCTCCCTGCTTGCAAGCCTGTTCCTGACTTCACCCGGCTCCTTGCCCTGCACCCAGCTTCAGCTACTACAGACCGCCTCCACGTTGCACCTTTGACCACAGACAGGACTTGGACCTTGTCTCTCAGGTAACCCACGGGACCAGCACACTTGGAAAGCTGACATCTATGGCTTCATGATGTTCATGGAAGCTTGTGCGAGCGCCCCTCCCAACACACGTTGGCTTCCCCACTGCAGATGTCCACAGCCCATTCTGCAGGTGTTGTGATTTTGGCCATCAGGACACTTGACACAGAGGGCAAGGCACAGAGATGTGGTCGGCCTTCATGTGTAAGGAGAACGTCTTCAAAGGGTTCAGTTCAAGTAATCAAGTTCCATGCACATACCAGTTGGCTACAGTCTTTGCCTCCGGCTCTGTCTGATGAATGTCATCTGCATGAAAGTGGAACATCACTTCAAAATACATCTTGCTGTTATTGATGACTAGTGTAAGAGTTGCAGAATAAGAGAGTCCAGCCTGCAAAAATTCATTTAATGAGCCTGTGCTTTGTGGAATGCATCAGCATCACGGGGCTGCAAGCAGGAACTCTCCAAGAAACTGATGAAGGAAGGCACTGTTCATTTGGCGTTCTTCAGGTCAAAGCCCATGCAGTCAGGAAATGTTATTGCCACAATCTTTGGCTGAAGCACCATCTAAACAATTTTGCACTGAAATGTCACTCTAGGGGGAATTCTGTGTCATTTCAGGCACAGCCAGGCAGTGGCGTAGCGTGGGGGGTGCAGGGGGGGCGGGCCGCACCGGGCGCAACATCTGGGGTTAGGGCAAATCCATTGGTTAGGGGGCGCAAATCCACGGGTTAGGGGGCGCAAATTACTTGCCTTGCCCCGGGTGCTGACAACCCACGCTACGCCACTGCAGCCAGGAGATGTATGCCATGGCATTGAAGAAATTCCACCCAATGGCTAAACTAATGAATGGCTGGTTCTGGGCTGTAGGAGTGGGGATCCCAGATGGCAGGGTGTAGAAGGAGGCAGGAGGGAAATGCTCAGAAGACCCTCATGAAAGGAAATGCAGCTCATTAGCTTGCAAACATCCGAGTTAATTAACATGGAAGGACAAACCAGTCTGTTCTGGTCAGGGTCGCTTCCACATGTGTTCAGTCATAAGTCTATGACATCCTGTTTTTGCATTTGCCTTCATTAAAAAATAAAAATAAATCTTTGTTGAGAGTTTTGGATGTAGTAAAATAAAAGAATGCACACAGGAAAAAGCTCCAGACAAACGGATCCTGCGGGGAAAGCAAAGACCGAGATGTGATATGATAGCCATCTGCAATGACCGCTCCCCACATTAAATGGGGGGCGCCCTTTGCATGATCATGCGCAGCCCCCTGGACCCTATGCGGCACCATTAGCACAGGCTTGGCTTCGCTTTCCCCAGGTGGAATACCTGGAGGTCTCCGCCAACCTCAGCCAGTTGCCCAATCCTGCCTGGGGAGGTGTTGCCAAGGTGATCAGACCAGGTAGGGGGAGGGACTACCTGCCCACACAATAGGGGAGGATCTTACCTGGGAATCTTCAGTTGGCTCCAGAGCTTCTCCCACCCTACCCACCCTCAGTTAAGACTTCTTTTGCAGGTTAACCTTTTCTCCACAGGTACGCGGGCGCTGCTACATCAAGGTCGCTGTTGAAGGGCTGCAAAGGAATTCTCCTTCATTGGCATGTTTGCCTTTCCTGTAGCAAAACGTCACAACTTTGGGGGTATCAGGCCTTGGGTGGAATCCATTAGTCTATCTTCCCTAAATGGGGGGTCGGCGTGTAGTGACCCCCCTTCTTTTTGCAGCAGTGATACTAGGGTTCCCGTTAAAGGGGTAGTTTTGAGGGGAGGCTTTGGACATACGCCTGGAGATTGTCATTGCTCTCCCCTGCGATGGGGGCCTAATGGGGGAGGGTTCTCTCTGCTTGAACATATGTTCTCTGGAGCCAGCCCATCCCCCCCACACACTTTGGATAACCCTGATGTTCCCCAGACCCCCGGCGGGGGACTGGGAAGTATAAACACCCAATGCCTGGGCCAAGGTCTACCCACATCTGAAACATAATAAAGTTGTGGCCAATTTTAATCCCATAGCACGTTGTCTTAAGTCGTTATTCCACACGGGGGCCACCCAGGGTTTGGGGGACTCCGCCTGTTCACACAAATATCTTCCATGGAAGATGGAGCAAGCTTGTTTTCTCCTGTTCTGGCTTCAAGTTACAAGAAAGGAGAGTCCAACTGAACTTCAAGAAGAACTGTCTGGGGGTGTGACCTATTCAAAAGTGGAATGGACTCCCTCAGAAGCTGGTGGAATCTCTTTCACTGGATGTTTGTAAGCGGTGGTTGGCCGGTCGCCTGTCAGGGATATTCCATAGCTCTGATTCCTGGATTGCAGGAGTTCAGACTAGATGCCCCTGGGTTCTTTTTCAGCTCTACAATTCAATGATTCTATGGAAAGAAGGAAGAACCTGAGGCATCCTCAATTAAGAAGAACTTCAAATAACAGAAACTTCAAATGACACACACATATATCTCTGAGTAAGAGAGAAAGAAAACACATTACGTTGGGAAGAAATCAGAGACCCTAATACAGGCTCCCTCAACCTCAGCCCTCCAGATGTTTTGAGACTACAATTCCCATCATCCCTGACCACTGGTCCTGCTAGCTAGGGATCATGGGAGTTGTAGGCCAAAAACATCTGGAGGGCCGAGGTTGAGGAAGACTGCCCTAATAGAACATAGGAAATCCATTTTTACTGCCCAGAACTCATAATAACTATACCTATTTATTCAGTGCCATAACTTTCCTGCCATGCTCCTGTATGTTAGCATACTTAATAAAAGGGAACCTTATGGCCATAAATTGATCTCTCTTTCTATGTCCCCTCAGAACTGGCAATTTGTGTGGGGTGCATACAGTATTCTGCTAGAATGGGAAACAAAAGATGAGGAGGTGAAGTCAGTCATGACCAAATGGGCACAAGATATAGGCCATAATATACTGTTTGAAGACTGGGAAAGACTGTGGAAAACAGACTTAAAATTTACAGACTGCTCTCTTTTGAAAGAAAACTATATGAAAATGATGTATAGATGGTATATAACACCAATACAGATTGCAAGACTGTATAAAATTGGGTCAAATGTATGTTGAAAATGTAAGGAAAAAGAAGGGACCTTTTATCATATGTGGTGGGAATGCAGAGAAATTAAAAAATTCTGGGAAATGATATATAATGAGCTGAAGAAAATGTTCAAATTAACATTTGCAAAAAAGCCAGAAGCATTTTTGTTAGGGATTGTAGGAAAAGACCTGCCAAGGAAAATGAAGAATATATTTATGTGCGCAACAACGCAGCACAAGGATGGAAGAATGAAGAAACCCCGACAAAAGAACAGTGGCAAGAAAAAATGATGGACTATGCGGAACTGGCGGAACTGACGTACAAATTGTGTGACAAGCACAACTGTGACTTTAAAGAAAAATGGGAACCTTTTACAAACTACTTAAAGAAAACAACAAAATGAACTGGACTCCTTGGGAGGTTTTGAATAAACATACACAAATTTATTGTTCCTAATATAATAGATGGATAACTTGAGGATCTTTACATTTTTAAAACATGCAGAGAACAATATGTGTTAAAAAATCAGAGAGAGGAGCTGAGGGAAGTCGTAGGGGGGAGGGAGGGTATGGGGGGAGGGAAAATGGGGGGAAATATAATGAAGATGATTTGCTGGAATAATTTGTTATGTGAAAACAGTCAATAATTTAAAAAAAAAAGAACTGGCAATTTGTGTGAAAGCTTTTCTAAGAGGGCTATATTCCAAATCTTTCAATACCAGCAATCTAGGTCAGTGTATTTGAAGTTTTTCCATAACATTGTCAATCCAAAAGCATAGCTATCACAAAGAGGTGCCTTCCATGTGTTTCTGGGCAAAAAATCTGTATGGCTGACATTCCAATGTTTGTTGCTATGTTGTTGTTGATATGGGGGCAATTCCAGCCTCTGTATAGGATGAAGTAAGGCTATTGAATATCAGTCCTCCCTGCCTTCTGATGGTGCTCAAAGCTGTTTCCTTGAAAGCTACATCTCCAAGCAGCTTTGTAGATAGCCAGGAGGTGGCTGAAATTTCTAGTTTGAGCAACTTGGTTTTGATTAATATTTGTTTAAAAAAAAGTGATGACGAACAGGGTGTGAGTCTCTAATATTTGTATGTGTATCCTTTGCATTTATTTTTTGGAATATGGGAGGAAGACAGGGAGGAGAAATGGCGGGTGGCTTCTCTGTGTGTTGCAACTTTCAACAACTAAGTGTGTGTGTGTGTGTGTGTGAGAGAGAGAGAGTGTGAGAGAGAGAGAGAGTTGAGGTTTTGGAGGGGTATGGAAGTTTTTCATGGTTAGCAGATGAAAACATCTCTCTCTCCCTGTGCTATCAGTCGTTCTTCAATTACTGGTTCCAGCTTGGAGTTTGGCAGAGGCTCCAAATTGCGCCCAACACTGAGAGGCCCCACCATGTGTGCATGACTTAATGTCTGTTCACGCATCACAAGTGTTCAACATCATGTGTGTTTCGTATGTGGGACGAAGTGGGTTATGCACACAACTGGAGGAGGCTGACCATCGGGAAGTCTGAACTTTGCTCTGTGCATCCCTTTGATGATTGGGAAAGTGAGCCAGTGATGTCAAAGGGATGTGCCATGGTGAACTCTGACATGGTGACTGGTGACTGGGGGCGGCCACAAAGACCATATAATACTGGTCTTGAAAGACCTACATTGGCTCCCAGTACGTTTCCGAGCACAATTCAAAGTGTTGGTGCTGACCTTTAAAGCCCTAAACGGCCTCGGCCCAGTATATCTGAAGGAGTGTCTCCACCCCCATCGTTCTGCCCGGATGCTGAGGTCCAGTGCCGAGGGCCTTCTGGCGGTTCCCTCCCTGTGAGAAGTGAGGTTACAGGGAACCAGGCAGAGGGCCTTCTCAGTGGTGGCACCCGCCCTGTGGAACGCCCTCCCACCAGATGTCAAAGAGAACAACAACTACCAGGCTTTTAGAAGACATCTAAAGGCAGCCCTGTTTAGGGAAGCTTTTAATGTTTGATGCATTACTGTGTTTTGATATTTTGTTGGGGGCTGCCCACAGTGGCTGGGGAGGCCCAGCCAGATGGACGGGGTATAAATAATAAATTATTATTATTATTATTATTATTATTATTATTATTATTATTATTATTATTATTGAGTCTTGGTCCCCTGCCCACAAATAATGAGGGGGCCGAAGACACCCCAGCACCATGGAGTTGGCACACCTGAAGTTTGATAGAAGTCCTTCCAATTGTGAGTAGCTTTCTAATGGAAATAAAACTCTCTGCACAACAGAACTGGTTTTGACTTTGGATATTATTATTATTATTATTATTATTATTATTATTATTATTACCCCACCCATCTGGCTAGGTTCCCTGAGTCACTCTGGGCAGCTTCCAACATAACATTTAAAACACAATAAAACATCAAACTTTAAAAACTTCCCTAAACAGGACTGCTTTCAGATGTCTTCTAAAAGTCAGATAGTTGTTTATTTCCTTGACATCTGGTGGGAGGGTGTTCCACAGGGCGGGTGCCACTACCGAGAAGGCCCTCTGCCTGGTTCCCTGTAGCTTTGCTTCTTGCAGGGAGGGAACCGCCAGAAGGCCCTCGGAGCTGGACCTCAGTGTCTGGGCTGGACAATGAGGGTGGAGATGCTCCTTCAGGTATACTGGGCTGAGGTATACTGGACACTATCAGTAACTTTGATATTCCAGGCCCTTAGCATATCAGAATGTCCAGGGAAAGCTACCAGGGCATGAGTGTGTTGAAAAGCTTTTTATACAGAAGTGCTTCCATGGTTACTGTCACTAAGGAGACGGGAAGCTTTCTTGCTGCCTGTGATAATCAGCGCATCTAGTGTGTGTCTTCTCCATTGACATTTCGAAGCATCCCAAACCCTGCAATTTCATCAGAAGAGCAACCTCCCAAACCCCACTCCTGTGTGCTTTATTAGTTTATAAATATACTGTTTCCCCGTACAATTCTTAGGTGTTTTTTTTGCCTGCTCTGACTTTAACTGAAGTTTCAGTTATTGCACTTTTTAAATTACTTGTCTCTTGTTCTTTCAGAAGAATGCAGTATATTGTACACAGGTGGGGGGGGGAAGCGAATTTTTTAAAAAGGAAAATATGTATTCTAAAGAAAAGAAGTTCAGTTTCACCTTATATCTCTGCCCTAAAACTGAGATCTTTTGGGGAGTCTCTGTAGGTGAATCCCCACCCCCAATTGCTCAAATTCATGGTTCATAAACTAGTAGAAGCCATGCATTCCGTGTTGTGGGCTGAAGCCTGTGTAACTCCCACCTGAGATTATAATGAATTTCAGGTGTACAACACAGAGACGTTCCTTCAGGTATACAGAACCAAGGCCGTTTAGGGATTTGAAGGTCAGCACCAACACTTTTGATAGTGCTTGGAAACGTACTGGGAGCCAATGCAGATCTCTCAGGACCAGTGTTATGTGGTCTTGGCAGCTGCTCCCAGTCACCAGTCTAGCTGCCGCATTCTGGATTAATTGCAGTTTCTGGGTCACCTTCAAAGGTAGCCCCACGTAGAGCGCATTGCAGTAGTCCAAGCGGGAGTTAACCAGAGCATGCACCACTCTGGCAAGACAGTCTGCAGGCAGGTAAGGTCTCAGCCTGTGTACCAGATGGAGCTGGTAGACGCCCTGGACACAGAATTAACCTGCGCCTCCATGGACAGCTGTGAGTCCAAAATGACTCCCAGGCTGTGCACATGGTCCTTCAGGGGCACAATTACCCGATTCAGGACCAGGGAATCCCCCACACCCGCTCGCCCCTGTCCCCCAAAAACAGTACTTCTGTCTTGTCAGGATTCAACCTCATTCTGTTAGCCGCCATCCATCCTCCAACCGCTATGAGTTACAGAATGGCACAAGGGCCAGAGCGCCAGATTAGGAACTGGGAAGTCAGGGTTCGTGGTTCAAGTCACCCTATATAAATCTACCAAGAGTAGAAGAATGGCGACAGAAGGTAATGGAATATGCAGAAATAGCCAAACTAACAGGGAAAATTCAACAACAGGGCGATGAAATTTCAAAAAGAATGGGGAACATTTATGTTGTATATAGGAAAGATAAGATGAAATAGTAAAACCAGTAGAATCGGAAACAAACCTCATAACGGGAAAGATTAAGAAAAGTGACGGATAATGAAAATAATAAGAAGCAAAATGTGTAAGGAAACTAATATAACTAATAGTAGTGGTAAATGAATACAGACAGACAACAAGAATTGTATTAACATGAGGACTTACTTGTTTATGTATACACTATGGACAGATATGGAAAATGAATAACAATATATAAAATGGAAGAAAATAATGAGATAAAATGATATGTGATATAAAAACCAGAAGAAGGAAGGAGGGAAGTCAGTGCTCAGGAGCAAGTATAAATGTAAAATGTAATACAATATGTGTATGTGGAGTATCTAATTGAAAAACTAATAAAGATTATTTGAAAAAAATATATAAGTCGAAGCTCTTTGTTCCCCTTTCACTATAATGGAGAATCTGAAACTGCTATAGCCTTTTTCGACAAAGTGGATAAAATTTACTCTCCAGAGTAAAAAAAGTTTGCCAAATTGCAGTGAAATAGGTATAGGGTGGCTTTTTATTTTATTTTGTTTTTGGGAGTAAAGCAAAAAGAATTCAAATTACAGTCATACCTTGGGTTAAATACGCTTTGAGTTGAGCGCATTCGAGTTGCGCTCTGCGGCAACCCAGAAGTAACGTAGTGCGTTACTTCCGGGTTTCACCGCTTGCGCATGCGCAGACGTTCAAAATGACGTCACGCGAATGCACAGAAGCGGCGAAAAGCGACGTGTGCTTGTGCAGACGTACCATCACTAGATACGTTTACCTCTAGATGGGAACGGAGCTCCGGAACGGAACCCGTTCATATCTAGAGGTACCACTGTATAAGAAGCAAATGGATTATAGTGTCAAGAAAGGAGATTCTAAATAAACATTAGGAAGAACGTTCTGATGGTAAGAGCTGTTCAACAGTGGAATGCATTGCTTCAGAAGGTGACTAGCTCACGTTCCTTGGATGTTTTTAAGCAGAGTTTGGATGGCCCTTTGTTGAGCATTCTTTAGCTGTGACTACTGCATTGCAGGGAACCATGGACTAGGAGGGCTGGGGAAACCCAGCCAGATGGATGGGGTATAAAAATTATTATTATTATTATTACATATAGGGTCAGGTTTTGACCTTTAAAGCCCTATCCAGCCTAGGACCCACGTACCTACAGGACCACCTCTCCTGGTATGCCCTACGGAGGACCTTAAGGTCCACAAATAACAACACTTTGGAGGTCCCTAGCCTCAAGGAGGTTAGATTGGTCTCAACTACGGCCAGGGCCTTTTCAGCACTGGCCCTGACTTGGTGGAACACTCTGTCACAAGAGACTAGGGCCCTGCGGGACTTGACATCTTTCTGCAGGGCCTGCAAGACAGAGCTGTTCTGCCTGGCCTTTGGTTTGGACTCAGTCTGACCCTTGTGTTTTCCTCCCCTTATGGTTTTGATCTATGGGGTACTTTTAAAATGAGGCTGCATTTTAAATTGTATTATAACCTGTATTTTAAATTGGTCCCCCCCCCATCATTTTTTAATTGTAATTCTACTGATGTTTAGCTGCCCCGAGCCAGGGAGGGCAGGGGTTTAAAAATTATTATTATTAAATTAGAAACTGTCTCTTTGTATTATTATTATTATTATTATTATTATTAGCCCCTTCCAAATCCACAGTTCTGTGATTCTATTATTCCTCCTCAATCCATATCATGTTTTCGGGGAGGGTGTGGGTGTTTATCTGTTACTCTTCCTTGCTTTAAAGTAACTAAGAGGAGGACAAATGGTATGTTTTCTTGCACGTGCATATATATATATATATATATATATATATATATATATATATATATCAGTTCCACACTGTCTTCTCCAGTGCTAGGCCAGATAGCCTTTAAAGCACAAGGCTGCCAGCAGCGTTCTGAAGAGCTCTGATCCTTATATATGTGTTAAAGAAGAGCAAAATAGGATTACTACTATTATTATTATTATTCTAAAAACCCTTAAATGATGCTTTAAACATTTCAAAAACACCATCTACTACTATGTTTCAATCAAAACAGTCACATCCTGGAGCTCTTCAGTTCTCCACAAGCAACCTATTACACAGTTTCACTGCAAAGATTTTTCTAGAGACATATGTAGAGATCTATGTGAAAACACAGAGCCATTTAGGATAAGAAAATCAGAAACCCCAGAGGGAAACAAGGCATTGAGAAGACCCTGATGTGGGTCTGGACATATTGACATCACACACTGGCTCAGGACGCATTGACTCGCCCATTGACAACTTCACATAATGACAGGTCGAAGGAAGATGGACAAGTTTTTGGCAGACCAGTCTTTGCTTATTGATTTTAATCTGTAAGAACAGTGCCAGCTACCTCTAGAACGGTTTGGTCTTTTGAAGTGAAATTAGGGTCAACCGAAGAAGCCACAGATTAACTACGAAAAACGAAACGTGGATCTAATTAATGGAGTTCTCTGTTTTGATTACAGGATATGGAAAAAAGGTGAATGTTGTAAAGCAAACCCCCCCCAAAAAAGGTGTCATATGTTATCGTAGATCAAATATTATATGCTAAAAGAAGATTCTTAGTCCTATTAGTAGAAAGCCACTTCCGCCCTTCGGAGGAGGTGGAGTTGCGGGCTTCGCGGCGCCAGCCCCCACGTGATTGGGGGGATTCCTGGCCACGTCACCTCCTGGCCAGCCAATCAGCTGGCTCTGGGGGTGTGGCCTGCCTTATTTAAAGCAGGACGCAGTCGGAGATCTCCCTCTTTGCCGCATATTGAAGGGTAGTCCGGTAAAGGATTCTGGGGGGCGTGCCCTTTCTGAAGCCTAAGGAGGTGAGGGCCTAAGGCACGTCCCCTAGCGGTGACCCCGGGGGAGTTCCTAGTTGATGTGCATCAGCAGGGCTCCCCCTACTGGTGGTTAACCCTTCCCGGACTTCAAGCGGACTGGCTGAAGTCAGATATAGTTGGTTAGGACCAATGCCTAAGCCAATACCTCTCATCACCTGTAACCTATAAAGTTGTGGCCTTATGTAGCCCATTAACCTTAATAAAATAAATGTGTCATGTCCATGGGGGGGGGGGACTCGCCACGCAACTGAGCTGTTTTGAGAAAGGGCACACACCACACGTTAAATGCACATTTAGAGCACATAAGGTAAAGGGACCCCTGACCATTAGGTCCAGTCATGACCGACTCTGGGGTTGCGGCGCTCATCTCACTTTTTTGGCTGAGGGAGCCGGCGTACAGATTCCGGGTCATGTGGCCAGCATGACTAAGCCGCTTCTGGCAAGCCAGAGCAGCGCACGGAAACGCCATTTACCTTCCCACCGGAGTGGTACCTATTTATCTACTTGCACTTTGACGTACTTTCGAACTGCTAGGTTGGCAGGAGCAGGGACTGAGCAACGGAAGCTCACCCTATCGTGGGGATTCGAACTGCCGACCTTCAAGTCCTATGCTCTGTGGTTTAACCCACAGCGCCACCAGTGTCCCAGATGGTTTTCCCACCAGATGCGCGTCCAACATGGTTTTCCTCAAAGAATCCTGGGAGCTGTAGTTTGTTGAGAGTACTTGGCACTGTAGCTCCTGTGAACGGGAGACGGCTGTCCCTAGCATTCTTTGGGGGAAAGTCCCTGGCTTTAAACGTGCATCGAATGTATTGATTCAAATGTATCGTACAGATCAGTGTGGTAGGAAAGCAAAAGGGGCCAGGGAGAAAGAAAGAAGGTAAAAGCAAGGGCGACAAATGGAAAAAGGTGGAGGGAGCTGAACTGTGAGTATAGCACGGGGGCAAGCATGAGCAAATGTGGCTCTGTGAGTTTAGAAAGCAGCATCTCTGATGCAGCCGAGGAGAGTACTCAATGGAAACACGAAGCCCCATTATTCATTTGCATCACTTGTTGTACGTGCAAAAGAGCTTGTTTGCTTATAGCGAACTCTTTGTCAGTACAAAAGCTCCTGCGAGAGGTCTGTGCCGCGTCTCAGTGCGAACAAGAGACGTCCTGCTGTGCCTGTTCTCAGATCTCGGGAGGAGATGAAATTCCTGTCACCAAATGACCTTGAGAAAGGTGCAACTTTGGAGTCAGAATTTGGTGGAAACAAAGCGTGGAAGTAACAGATGACCAGCAAAAAAAAAGACATGAGTTCAACCAAAGCATCAGATGGTCCTCAGAATGGAAGTTCCTCTTGCAGATATATGCCAATGAAGGGAAAATAAGCGAGATCATGCAATCTGTTCCAAGAAGGAAAAGTTTTTTTAAAAAAATAAATAAAAGAAGGTGGGAATGCCAAGGGAGAGTCTAAGATCTGCATATATTTTGGACGGGTAATCATTGTAGCATTCTTGAAACTGTCCAATCCAAATTTTTAAGGCAGATTTTTTCTGTATCACCTTGTGTCTCAAATCCAGCATTACGACTGGAGGCAAGTCTTCCCTCTCTAGAAACTCAGTCCTGGCAAAGAACTCTTAATTATTGGTGCTTCTAAATCTAAATACACCCGGTCTACTGCCCTTAGTGACACAAGACCCCCATAAAAGTGTGTGGTTTAAAATTGTGCACCAAAAATTCCTCTCCTTTGGACTCCACCCACATCAGCTTCTCACGGTGGGCTTTATTAAAGCAAAAAGGCTAATTGGACAGCGTCGGAAGGACTTAGAGCAACAGAACAATCTGGCCATTATAAAGAAACGCTGTCCTTGGTATGCCTTTTTTCCCCCTTCTCAGTTTGATTCCCTGGCACCATATTTGTATAAATTAACTGTCCCAAAATACAGATGTGCCTTCACACTGGCCAGATTGGATGTGATGCCCTAAATGCTGGCCACATGACCCGGAAGCTGTATGCCGGCTCCTTCGGCCAATAAAGCGAGATAAGCGCTGCAACCCCAGAGTCGGTCATGACTGGACCCAATGGTCAGGGGTCCCTTTACCTTTAAGGTAGTCTCTATGGGAGTATATTGTATTTAATTATGGGGTGTCAGAGCTTTTAGGGGGCTAACCAGGTTGGGATGGCTGGGATAGCAGGCTTATTGGTTTTTGAATGCCTTATATAGATTTTTCAATTTTGTTGTTCTGTATGGGACAATGACAATAAAGATTATCGTATTGTATTGTATCGTATCTATGTTTCTGTGGCCCTTTCCACTTCATGTGTATCAAACTGAGCATGCGCAAAGACCTCTTAGCCTGGAATATAGTCTGCAAGCTTCAATGTCGCTCCAGATGGCACGGAATGAACGCATTTCGCTCTCTACTAAAACTTTGCAGAGCGCAACCACTCAGTCACACCTGCCTCGTGAGTTTCTAAACATTTCAATCATGGTACAGTCACCCTCTGGTCAGTATGATGCATCCAATTTCAAGTCTAGTTATTGAATCTGGAGCTGCATTTTTATCTAAGCAGGCCAAAGAATTTCTCCTCCCAGTCCCTTCCACCCGCCTTTTCTTTACCCCGAAATATCTCGTGCAAAAAAAGAGATCCCTGATGAATATGTATAACCACATTGAATGCTCATAAACAATAAAATGAGACTACAAAACTTGTTAGCAGCTGTTACTGAGCCAAATACATGCCTGTCTCTATAATTATGTCGGGATGTGAGTTATACCCAAAGATGCCTCATTCCCCCATTCAATGAGCCAGCCTCAGAGTTCTAGCTCATAAAAGGAGGATTTTAGTTATCATCGCCGCCTATATTGCAGATTTGATTTTCGCATTGGATAGGAAAGGGAATTGCAATTTATTTTTATCTTGCGTTATTGCTCACACAATTCAGTAGTCACTGGGGTTCGATCTGAGGAGGAGGCAGAAATATCCTCAGACCAGCGCAACATCTTAAGGACATCAGGAGATTAAACTCCCTCCAGTACACCAGCGGGCAGGAGACAATGGTCCCATTCGAACACCATACATATGAAGAGCTATCTTACCGTTTCAAATGTTTGTGGCTTTCCCCAAATAATTCTGGGAACTGTAGTTCATTAAGGGTGTTACGAGCTGGGTGTAGGAGAGCCCCTGTTTCCCTCCCAGACTTACATTTCCCAGAGTTCCCCAGGAAGAGGACCTGATGGTTAAAACCACTTTGGGAGAGGAATAGGAGATCGACTTGTAAAAACTCTTGGCACCCTTAAGAAACTACAGCTCCCAGAATTCCCAAGGGTAGCCATGGCTGCTTAAAGCGTTAGCATAGTGCTTCAATTGTATGGTGTATAGCAGGGGGCAGCAAACTTTTTCAGCAGGGGGCCGGTCCACTGTCCCTCCGACCTTGAGGGAGGGCAGACTATATTTTTTTGGGGGGGGGAATGAACGAATTCCTATGCCCCCAAAATAACCCAGAGATGCATTTTAAATAAAAGGACACATTCTACTCATGTAAAAAGGGACGCGGGTGACGCTGTGGGTTAAGCCACAGAGCCTAGGACTTGCCGATCAGAAGGTTGGCGGTTCGAATCCCCGCAATGGGGTGAGCTCCCGTTGCTCGGTCCCTGCTCCTGCCAACCTAGCAGTTCGAAAGCACGTCAAAGCGCAAGTAGATAAATAGGTACCACTCCGGCGGGAAGGTAAACGGCGTTTCCGTGCGCTGCTCTGGTTTGCCAGAAGCGGCTTAGTCATGCTGGCCACATGACCCGGAAGCTGTACGCTGGCTCCCTCGGCCAATGAAACGAGATGAGTGCCGCAACCCCAGAGTCGGCCACAACTGGACCTAATGGTCAGAGGTCCCTTTACCTTTACTCATGTAAAAACACGCTGATTCCTGGACCGTCCGTGGGCTGGAATGAGAAGGCGATTGGGATGGATCCAGCCCCTGGGCCTTCGTTTGCCTACCCTTGGTGTATAGCTTAGGTCAGTGGCCAGCATGACAAAGCCGCTTCTGGCGAACCAGAGCAGTGCACGGAAACGCCGTTTACCTTCCTGCCAGAGCGGTACCTACCGTATTTTTCGCTCCATAAGACATACCTTTTCCCTCCTAAAAAGTAAGGGGAAATGTGTGTGCGTCTTATGGAGTGAATGCAGAGGGGAGGCAGGCAGGAAAAGCCCCCAAGAGCCACACACAAGCTCCACGTGGCTCTTGCGGGCTTTTCCCCAGAAGGGAAAAGGGACTGATGTGGACAGTCAGTCCCTCCTCCCTCCTCATAGAAAAGTCCAGCCCGGAGAGGCTGCGTGCGGCTAAAGAAGCCATAGGTGTGCGCAGCCTCTCCCCACTGGAGAGGTTGCACACAGCTAAAGAGGAAGCCAAGACAGCCAGCAGGATGGATCCCGCTCGCTGTCTTGGCTTCTTTGCTCTTTGGGGCTGGGGAGGGGAGGAATAAGGTTTTTTTTCTTGATTTCCCCCTCTAAAAACTAGGTGCGCCTTATGGTCCGGTGCGCCTTATGGAGCGAAAAATATGGTATTTATCTACTTGCACTTTGACGTGCTTTCGAACTGCTAGGTTGGCAGGAGCAGGGACCGAGCAACAGGACTTCACCCCGTCGCAGGGATTCGAACCGCCGACCTTCTGATCGGCAAGTCTGTGGTTTAACCGACAGTGCCACCCGCGTCCCTGTGAGCATATTTACAAGCAGTTTATTCAGCATAGGTAAAGTTAAAGGGACCCCTGACCATTAGGTCCAGTCGTGACCGACTCCTGGGTTGTGGAGCTCATCTTGCTTTATTGGCTGAGGGAGTCGGCGTACAGCTTCCGGGTCATGTGGCCAGCATGACTTTTCATACATAGCATGATACATAGCATGATACGTAGCATGATGTATGCTATTCAGCATACATCAGGACAAGAAGAAACATGTCTGATCTCCTTCGTGTCCAAAGCAAGACAGCTAAAGCAAAAGCTATACACAAACAGAAGTTCCCAGCAAGTTGTGCTGGAATGTAAACAGACGTGACATACAGCAATTTAACATGTCTGTTCTTAAGGTAGAATGGAATATCCCAACAGTGAGACCCGGGGTGACCGCACCCACCGCACTGCCCTTCCTCCGTCCCTGCACAGAGGGTTCCTGGGGCTGCACTGCGCTGCCTCTCCATCTCCTCACACAGGTGTATCCACCTGGCTTGCTGCCATGGCCCTTGGCAGGAACATTCCCCCAACACTGGCCAGGTAGCCATTCGGCAAGGGGGCCAGGGGCATGGCGGCAAGGCCAGGCCAGGCTCTGAGGCCCAAAAACCCTCAGTGGCAGACAGGACAGGGTTCCCTGCGTGGGGGCACCTGCATCACGCCCCCTCAAAATCATGCGCCTGGCCCTCCCCATGCTACATCCCGGCTTAGGTGGCTCAGAAAAGGCACATACAGCTCTGTCCACTTCCTGCCCCTCAGTATCTGCTGCCTGAGGCCACAACCTCATTCTGCCTCATGGAAGGGTTGGCCGTGGTTGCATTACCAGGGAATGATGATAGTATTGCAATCCCTTTCTTAATGATCCCTAGCATTAAATTCACTTTTCACAAGCCTGTTGATACGGATTTCTTGTTTGCGGGTTCAGTGGTACCTTGGTTCTCAAACGCCTTGGTTCCCAAACCCCCAAAACCCAGAAGTAAATGTTTCAAACATTTTTCGGAAGCCGATCGTCCGATGAGGCTGTCGGCTATTGTTTCCAGGATACCTGCACCAATCAGAAGCTGCGCCTTGGTTTTCGAACATTTCGGAAGTCAAACAGACTTCTGGAATGGATTAAGTTTGGCGCTTTTGTTTTTGCTATTTATTTTGGGTTTTTGTTTTTGAGGCTTTTTCAGTTCATTTGTTTTTGGGACTGTGTGGAACCCAGTTCAGCTACCGATTGATTGATTGTGTGACTGAGGAAATGGATAAAAGCCCCCCATTCAAACAATGACTATCATCAGTGCAGATAAGAAAAAGATAATAATTCTAATTTTCGTCATCTAAAATGCTGCCTTATTTATTTTATATTACAGTACATGGATTAATGCTTTCATTTTATGGATCAATGGTCTCGTTAGATAGTAAAATCCATGTTAAATTGCTGTTTTAGGGGTTGTTTTTAAAAGTCTGGAATGGATTAATCCGTTCAGCATTATTTTCTACAGGAAAGAGTGCAAACACTTTGGTTTTGGAACGGACTTCCGGAACAGATTATGTTTGAGAATGTGATAGCCTGGGACTCGGGCTTGGACTCGGAACCAGAGGGGTCTCAGTCTGTACTGGATCCTTTGCCTCAGGCATCATCTGAACCATGTCTGGGGCCTGATCCTGAAGAGCCTCAGTCTGCACAGGTTCCCCTGCACCAAACACCAGCTGGGCCAAGTCAGGGGCCTGAGCCTGCCCTGGCTCCAGATGCGGGGATGACCTCGTTGCCTTCAGCTGGGCCATCACTTACAGCTGCTCCACTACCGGTTGGGTCAGGAGAGGCTGAGGCGGCCTCTGGGTCTAGTAACCCACCAACATCTCCCGAGCTGCAGAGACTAAGGTCTGAGAGAAGGAGAGACCTGAGTACTCGCAGGAGGAGTGCTCACCTTCAGGCGAGACAGGGAGGTGAGTCACCGGGGGATCAGGACCGGCCGTTACCCCAACAAAGATAAAAGGCTGTCGGACCCTGCCCCAGGTTGCGGGAGCAACATTGCTGTATGCTAGATCCTGCACCTGTCCATGCCTGGTTTCCTGCCTCATGTCCTGCCTTGGCCCTGTCAGACTGACTCCTAGCGGAACCTTTGGATTCTGGTCCGGTCCTGGACCGCGTTTCATGGGTTACCCCCGGGCCCAGCACAGAGAAAAGGTACCACTATACTGATGTTTCTCTTCCTAGCTCTCTCTCTCTCTCTCTCTCTCTCTCTCTCTCTCTCTCTCTCTTACACACACACACCCTCTATATTCCACCTTCTTTAAGTAGGCAAACCACTTTGACAGTTCCCATCAGAGAAAAATTGTCAGCTTCTCTGAAAGGCAGTGAGAAGCAAAATAAAACCAAATCAGACATTTAGCTCTCTCTGATTTGATCCATCCCTCACTGTGTTTTATCTTAAATTCTCAGAAATTAAGCGTGGAGTCAAATCAGCAAAAACAATCTTCTTGAGTCAGACAAATATTACAAAAACATCCCACTCTAAGCTAATATTAATTGGATCAGATTAATGGATGTTAGAAAGGAGGTGTGTAGGAACTCACAAAAATAATTTAATTGCATTGCAATTGCATGACATTATAGGTTTATATATTAGATGGCTTTATTGAAACATTGATTTTTTTAAAAAAATGGAGTATTATTAATACATTTCTTGGCATGACAAGATTTTTAATAAACTTTCTGAAAGTGTGAAAGTAATAGGACAAAACATTTGCAGAGTATAGGTGAAAACACCTAAAATTTAAACTAGGGGTGAGGATTTTTTTTCAAGCTACATTCTGTTAGAAATCATAGAGTTGTCGAGTTGAAAGGGATACCAAGGATCATCTAGTCCAACCCCCGCAATGCAGGGGGTTCTTGGGGACCTCCTGAGATCCACAGGCTAGTGGCAGGTGAGAAGTTGTTTTTCACTGAAACATTCAGCCATTAGGTTGCTGCTTAAATGGTTCTGGCCAGTTTTGCAGTCAAGCCACACACTTGCATACACCACACTGGCCTTGCTGATAATGCGTTTTACAGAAATTACATGCCACTACACAACCTTGAATGTTCCTGTTGTCTTTCCTCCACAGTGGAACCCAAGACAGCACTCATCCAGGCAATTCCCCTACCCAGGCCTGCTTAGCTTCAGCAAGGAGGTGACCCCATGTTCCTTCAGACTATGCTTTGAACTGGGATGCTGAGGAGAGGAAAGGCGTAGAGGGGAAGTGTGATGGCCTGGGATTCAGAGGCTGAACCTGAGGAATCCCAGCCTGCACAGGATTCCCCGCCTCCAGAACCAGCTGAGCCGGGGCTGGGGCTTGAGCCTGAAGGATCCTCACCTGTGCTGGATCCTCAGGAGCAGACACCAGCTGAGTCTGCTCTGGCTGCTGAGGGGATGGAGGACCCATTGCCTGCAGGTGCTCCACTCTCAGCCCCGTCAGGGGAAGGTGAGGTTGCCTCTGGGTCCAGTAACCCTCCAGCCTCTCCTGAGCTGCAGAGGCTCAGGGCAGAGAGGCGGAGGGAACTAAGTTCCGGCAGGAGGAATGCTTGCCTCCAGGCCAGGAGAGGCGAGTCACCAGAGGACAGGGGCTGCCCTATGCCTCGGGGCAGATAAAAGCCGGCCAGCCCCAGTCCCAATATTGTTGGTTGCTAGTTCCTGCCTGAACCCTGTCCTGCTATCCTACCGGAGCTCCTGACTTCATCTGACTACCTGCCCTGCATCCAGCTTCAACTTCTTCGGACTGCCTCCATACAGCAACTTTGACCTCGGACTGGACTCCCTGGTCCACTCAAACTTGCCCCCAAGGAATCTCACAGGATAGATGCGTCCCAATCATTCAAGCAAATAAGGAGAAGACAAGAAACAGAAGAGTGCAACAGAACTCTGCCCACCAGCAATTCCCAGCATTCTGCCTTTGACAAAAAAATGTGATTTTCTATATATGAACCATGAAGCCATAAACAAAGGAAGCTGTTACATATATGGTCACATCATTGGCCCAACAAGCTCAGTATTGTCCACAGTTGCTATCAGCAGCTCTCCAGGATTTCAGACAGCGGACAATTCCAGGCCAACCTGCGGATGCCAGAGATTGAATACCTGATGCATCCAAAGCAGATACTCTACTTCCCTTTAGCATTTGCTTGAAGATAAGAAGAGCCTGCTGGATCTGGCCAATGCCCCATCTAGACCAGCATGATGTCCTAACAGTGGCCAACCAAATGCTTATGGCTAGCCCATAACCTGAGCACAACAGCACTCTGCCCATCAGCTGGCATTCAGAGACAACACATCCTCTGCCAGTGGAGGGAGAACATTGCCATTGTGGCTAGCAACCAGTTGTTGTTTAGTCGTTTAGTCGGGTCCAACTCTTTGTGACCCCCTGGACCAGAGCACGCCAGGCACTCCTGTCTTCCACTGCCTCCCGCAGTTTGGTCAAACTCATGCTGGTAGCTTCCAGAACACTATTCAACCATCTCGTCCTCTGTCGTCCCCTTCTCCTTGTGCCCTCAAGCTTTCCCAACATCAGGGTCTTTTCCAGGGAGTCTTCTCTTCTCATGAGGTGGCCAAAGTATTGGAGCCTCAGCTTCAGGATCTGTCCTTCCAGGGAGCACTCAAGGCTGATTTCCTTCAGAATGGAGAGGTTTGATCTTCTTGCAGTCCATGGGACTCTCAAGAGTCTCCTCCAGCAGCCAGTGGTAGTCTTATCCATAGTGCTTGCCTTGCCTGCAGATGGACTGGGGTTCAATCCCTGGTATCTCCAGGTAAAGACTGCGGGAAGGAACCTGAGACCCTGAAGCGCTGCTGCCAATCAATGTTGACAATATTGGTGTCAGGCGTCACAGGATCCAACCAGTAGCGTAGGAAGGGACCAGTAGCGGGACGCCCCGGGTCCCACTCTGTTTGTTTGGGGTTTTTTTCCTTCCTTTTTATTAGTTTTTCATTTAATACAGACAAACAAAATACAATAAAATTCAACAGTCATTTACCCATATTCTTTTCCAACACTCTGCCGAGCATTGACTTCCCTCCAAAAGGTTTTCTTTATTCAGTTCCATTTCCGCAGTCTCTTATTATATCCGGTCCTGTCTACGTCATAAGATTTATTTTAGTCCTGCCAGTGTCTTCAAATTTTCTACAATTATTATTTATGTAACCCATAAATTTACTCCATTCTTTTTGGAATTTTGTTTCCTCCTGATTTCGGATCCTGCAGGTCAGTTTTGCTAGCTTTTGCCTAGAAAATGGCCATATATTGAAATTTTGAAACTGAAATTGAAATACTTTATTGTCACTTGTACAACTTGTATACAGTGAGATTACACGAGCACCCTCCACTCAGCTCTCTTAGTCTTAATTCCCCTCGTTTACTGACGCACACCCACCAAACCCAAAAGTCAGTTGCCCTGTTGTTATCTTTTCATTCAGCAGCCTAACAGCCCACAGATAGAAGCCGTTCTTTACCCTGTTGGTGCGACTAATCCTGCTTCTATATCTTCTGCCTGAGGGCAGGAGATCAAGAAAATGCCGGCCAGGGTGTGAATCATCTCTGAGAATTTTCCTCACTCTCCTGAGGCAATGTTCGTCCGCTATTTCATCCAGCGGATTCACGGGACAGCCCATAATATCTTGTGCTGTATTCACCACCCTCTGTAGGCACTTCCTATACGTTGATGTCAAACCAGCGTCCCACACCTTGATGCAGTATGAAAGGACACTTTCTATTGTGGACCGGTAGAAGGAGATCATCAAATGTTGATTGACAGCGTTCTTCCGCAATACTCTGAGGATATGGAGTCTCTGCTGGGCTTTCTTAACCACCTGGGTTGTATTTATTTTCCAAGTAAGGTCTTCACTGACATAAACTCCTAGGAATTTAATATGGAATTTGCCATATCTCATTGGCAGAACATTTGCATAGCTGTCAACTTACAGATTTGAAAATAAGGGACCAGCAGCCTCGAAAATAAGGGATCAGCAGCCAGAATAAGGGATCAACAATTACTTTGATAAAATACATATTTTGTTGTATGCAAATAGCTTTAGATACCTATTAGGTCCATAAATTACCACATAGCATATATTCAACACAAAAACCAGCAACAATTTGTTGTTGACAAAGGACAGCTGAACATAGAAAGGGCCCCATTACCTTCAGTAGCTTATTTAAGGGACATCATCAATAAGGGACAGCAGCGGGACATGGCGCTGGGATAAGGAACTGTCCCGCCAAATAAGGGACGCTTGACAGCTATGCATTTGCCTTGCATAAAGAAGGTCCCATTTTCAATTCCCAGCATCTCCAGTTAGGGCTGGGAATGTCCCCTGCCTGAAACCCTAGATCGCCCAATGGTCTGTCTCTGTATACAGCAGCTCCAAATGTTCCTGTTTTCCTAAAGCCTTTGTTATTCCACAGAAGGCTGTGCTGCTCAGGGAACCCACTAGGTGACAGTGTTGCGCAGCCATGAAAGGTCTTTTATGTTTGCAGGTCTTATCAGATATTATCCTTTGTGATGTACCTGACGAGACACACTGTTCCGTGATTTAAAAGAAGGAGGTTTTGTTCTTCCCTGTGCTAGGGGTGGGAAGGAACTCGTTGGGTCTTTTCACAGTGAGCCGACCGGGTCTGACATGCCCAAGCCTGCTTGTACATTGGTACACAACTCTTGGATTTTTGCAATGCCTTTCTGGTGCGCAAAAAGGGAGCATAGAAATGCAGATTTTAAGTAAAGGATAGGCGCAAAATGCACATTTCACTGGTGAATGCAATGAAAGCGTGCATTTTATGCAAAAAGGAGTGTGTGTATTTTATTTTTAAAGTGCACACAGAATGCACACAGTGGGATAGAACAGCCTGCAATGCCACACAACGGGGTGGAAGTGATTGACGACTGAGTGCTGGCAAAACTGAGGCAGAGCACTGCCATCATAGCCAGTAGCCATTGATAGTTGTCTCCTCCATGAAACTGTCCAATCCTCTTTTAAACCCATCCAAGATGATGGCCATCACTGCTTCCTGTGGCAGGGAGTTCCATAGTCTAACTATGCAGTGTGTGAAGAACTTTCTTTGACCTGTCACGAATCTTCCAACATTCAAATACATGGCAATGCAATGAGATAGATTAGGCTGGGAGACAGTGATGGATTTACTGTAAGATAAGGTTACCAGATTTTTTTCAAAGAATCCGGGGACACATTTTTTTTTTTGAAAGGAGAAAAAAAAGTTATGTTTTAAAAAAGTTATTATTATTATTATTATTATTATTTAAAAAGAAGTAATATCTTCTCTTCTGTGGTCTCCTCTGTCGTGTGGCCTTCCTCTGAGCCCCAGCCTGCTCTCTTGGAGCGCTAGCCACCGTGGAGTAGGCTCGGGTCTTGCCTGGGCTCAGCCACATGTCCTTGACCTCCTGATGCTCTCCTCCCTCTCCTCCTCAGCTCGGCAAGGTCGGGTCTCCCCTCTTTTTTCTCCTTCCTCTTTCTCTCTCTTCCTTCTCCTCCTCCTCTCCTCCTTCTCCCTGCATCAGCTCCGGGGTTTTCCTGGCCCTGGAGTACCACTAGGCAGTCGGCCAGTTGGCTGGGCTCTCTTGCACCCAGCTCAATTTGGGTCACAGGGTGGGGGTCAGCGGTTCCCCCAGTTGACGTGCAAGGTGTTCCCGGTTCCCCCTTGGCTGTGGCGGTGGCAGCAGCAGTCTCAGCAGCCCAGAGCCAGCCTGGTAGTGCAGTAGGCTCTGTCTGGCTTCAGGAGCTGCTCACTGCCATGGCGCCCGCCATTTTGCCTCGCTGGAATTCCCCATATGATGTGTCTTGTGCCGTTGAACCAATCACGCAACATTCATCCCCTACTAATAAATCTACAACACTTAAAATATAAATCCAGGGACATTAAATGAAATCCGGGGACATTCCGGGGACAGATTTGTAAATCCGGGGACTGTACCTAAGAAACGGGGATGTCTGGTAACCGTACTTTAAGATTGCCTGAGTGTCTCTTCACCAAGTAGGATTTTGAACCATCTCCAGTTCAGGTTTAGGATTGCCAACCCAGTGGGAGAAAAAAAAGTGGACTGGCTTGTTTCTGCCCCCTGTTCAGCACCTGAGTCTGCAAAAATGAGGGTGAGGATCTTTAGGAGGCCTTGAGACCAGACATTGCCATGTGCTGATGTTGAGATACCAAACCACCAGTAAAAGCACCGTCTCAGAAGTTGATTGGGAAGTTGACAATCTTAGTCAGACCTGACGCTGCCCACTGGTTATCAGCCTGCTGATGGCAACATTCTGCCATGCCAAACACATGGCTTCCTGCCACAGATCTGAAAATGACAATGAAATTCACCCAGCTGTTGCTTCGACAAATACTAGTTATTTGCCACACTGGAGATTTCTGCTAACATACTGTTCAGCTCTTATCTAAGCCACTGCTAACAGACATTTATCCAGCTAGCATTATCTGTTGGATAACGCTGGCTTTGAGTTTCAACTACATGTCAGCTGTCAGTTTCCAGAGCGGTCTTTAAAAGTGTAAATGTAAGTTGAAGTTTTAAAAACAGAAAACAAAATAGTTGATGCATAGATTCAGATTCCGTTCAGATTCCGTCCAGATTCCATTGTCTCTCGAGACAGACGGATGCTAACAAACACTTGCTTTGTAGATATCATGGTGTAAAACCTCGCTACTGCAATTATGTTAATTATTTGGGATGTTAATAATAATGTTCTGCCCAGACACTGAGGTCCAGTGCCGAGAGCCTTCTAGCAGTTCCCTCGCTGCGAGAAGCCAAGTTACAGGGAACCGGGCAGAGGGCCTTCTCGGTAGTGGCACCTGCCCTGTGGAATGCCCTCCCACCAGATGTTAAAGAGAACAACAACTACCAGACTTTTAGAAGACATCTGAAGGCAGCCCTGTTTAGGGAAGCTTTTAATGTTTGATGGACTATTGTATTTTAAAATTTTGTTGGAAGCCGCCCAGAGTGGCTGGGGAAACCCAGCCAGACGAGCGGGGTATATTATTATTATTATTATTATTATTATTATTATTATTATTATTATTATTATTAGATTAGGAGGAGGAAGAGTCAATAAAGGGACACAATCCCACTCTCCCAACCATCCCAGTAAAACAAGACGGTGAGATGGGAGGACCCTAATTCAGTGTTAGAAGACCTGCTTTTTATTCAGGAGTTCCCAGGGTTCAGTCCCAAATTGGACCTCCAGGAAGGGCAAGGAGAAACCCTAGTTTGAAACCCTGCCAGTCAGTGTAGACCAGAGCTTTCCAGAGTGTGTAGGTGTGTCGCACAAACGCTCCCTGTGCTCTTTCTGGGGCTGGAAAGAGGCAAGTTTCTTCTTCTTCCTTTGGCGATCCCTCGTAGCCGAGTAAGATTGTCTTCCATAAACACAGCTTTAACAGTGAGTCCGTAAGTGACCGTGGAGGCTAATTCTGGATCCACACGTCCTTCCACAGTGGGGACATTGGTTTCCAGGCGGGAGCTGATCACGGTGTGGATTTGCCAAGCGTGCCTTCCTCTTAGCACGTTTCTCCCTTGCGTCCCGAGTTCGAGTGTCTTCCAAGCCCACGACACCTTTGGTAAAGGCTGTTCTCCAACTGGAGCGCTCACAGGCCAGCATTTCCCAATTGTCAGTGTCTACACTACATTTTCTTGCTGTGGTTTTCCCAGTAGTGATGTATGGAAGTGAGAGCTGGACCATCAAGAAGGCTGATTGCTGAAGAATTGATGCTTTTGAATTCTGGTGCTGGAGGAGACTCTTGAGAGTCCCATGGACTGTAAGAAGATCAAACCTCTCCATTCTGAAGGAAATCAGCCCTGAGTGCTCACTGGAAGGAGAGATCCTGAAGCTGAGGCTCCAAGACTTTGGCCACCTCATGAGAAGAGGAGACTCCCTGAAAAAGACCCTGATGTTGGGAAAGATGGAGGGCACAAGGAGAAGGGGACGACAGAGGGCGAGATGGTTGGATAGTGTTCTCGAAGCTACCAGCATGAGTTTGACCAAACTGCGGGAGGCAATGGAAGACAGGAGTGCCTGGCATGCTCTGGTCCATGGGATCATGAAGAGTCTAAACGACTAAACAACAACAGCAAAGCAAACTAGTAAAAAGCTTGAGGTGGTCCAGAGAGTTTCTCAATTTTGATGCATCCATGTTTGTTTCTAAATTGTTTTTCTGAATGTGGTCTTCAACTTCAGCTGCTGCCAGGAGGCATGTCTATATGCAGAACAGATGCTCTGTCTCTGAGCTATGACCCTCCTCCATTGAAATTCTCTGGCAGACACTTATGGAGGGAGGGGTGGTGCAGACATATACCCCAAACTGTGGATGTGAAGCCAGTTCAGGGATGGGGAGGAGACTGTGGCTGCCATGACACAGATCCAAGGGGGCTCTTTTAGACATTTTCATTTCAAGCATGCACCTATTAGTGACGTACATTCCATTGAAAAAAACGAATGAATAAGAAAATCAATGAGCTGCATTCATTTCACTCTTTTCAGTTTCAGAATTGAATGGGCGTTGGAACAAATGAATGAAAATCCGCTTGTTTCTCGCTCGTCTCAATTGGGGCTCCACTGGAACAGTCTGTACATGCTGCAGAAAGGTCACAAAGAGGAGAGGCTGTAATAAAGAGGATTTGAGGCAGTGTTTTCCTGCCTTTTAAATGGCCACTAAAATGGGGGGGGGGACACATCCTTTAACTCATCTATCTGAAATTTGGCAGATCTGAATTTTTCCAAGAGGTCGTAAAAAATTTGCCAGAGGGAAAACCACATCTAGATACCGCTATTGGGTTATGAGGTATTGTCAGGGGCTCAGGAGCAGAGGCACAGGGAAGAGAGGGAATGGAGAGCGAAGGGGAAGAATCTGAGGGAAGTGTAGGGGAGTATGACAGTGAACTGAGAGATTCCATGAGCTTCTCCAGCGAATCAGAAGATTCCCAGAAGGGGGCGCCTATGGCCAGGGCAAGGGGGGTCCCAGGGGGGACGCACCAGAAACAAGAGGCCAGCGGGGACTCCCAAAGCAGCAGCTGGAGATCAGGACCAGCTTCCCCACCAGAGCGTAGTGGGGGGAAGAGTCCCATGCATCAGGGCCAGCGTCTCCTCCAGCAGGGAGCCCAGCTAGCCTCCCCGAAGGGGAAAGCAGTGACAGGAGCAGTGTAAAGGTCAGGAGGAAGGTTGCTGGCTGGGCGCGCGCGCCAAGTTCAAATGCACAGGCGCGCGGGACAGCAGGAAACCCGGATGGGGAACCAGGTCCTAAAGCCCGCCGGAGGGAGGGGGAAGAATCAGGGGACTCAGCGTCAGAAGAGTCCAGAAAGGGCAAAACCCCAGCGGACAGGCGGACCCAGAGGAGGAAGGAGCAAAGGAAGAGGTGGAGCAAGGCTAGAGTCTTAAACTGGTGTCTGGGGGGAGGAGATTCAGACGGAGCTTCAACGGTCTAGAGTTTGAGACGTAGGGCTGCGCGCCGCGGCTTTGAAATGGAAACTGAACTTCAATAAAAACCTTTGTAAATAGCAACGAACTGGCGTTGGTCCTTTGTGAGCTGGGACCTCGGGCAGCTCCTGACAGGTATGTTCATGATGGCATGGGCTCTGACCAATAGGCACTCATCCCAGCCAGTTTTCCGTTGCAAGCTTTGAAGCCTGGATAGCCTTTCTCTAAAACTTGCTCTAGGATGCGAAAACCATCACCGTTGCTTCTGCTTTCATCTGAAAGGGTAGAATCACCTTACCGTTATAGACACACACTTATAACTGACGTCTCCACTTTCCCTTGTACAACAAATGAGTGGAGTTTACAGGAACCAGAGATTACAACATGCATTTTAGCGCTGTCCTATTAGGATAATGTTGCTGTTTCATCATTTCTGTTAATGCGACATAAAGGCCATTTGTAACTTTGAAGAAAGACTATTAGCAGTGACAGCAGGAAAAGATGAAGAAAAACTCTTATTTGTGTAATGTCCCAATAACCATGTCTCTCTCTCTCTCTCCCCCCCCCCCCCACCTCTCTCTCCTGCTCAGACATTCAGAAGATATGTTCCTTTGGAGGCTGTTGGAGGAATTCTCCGCAGAGCTCCCGTCCTAATTAATGAACTTTAAAAATGCTTCCAATGGAACAATTTTAACGTTGATCCATAAAACTGACAGCAAAAGGAGATGTTTATTAGCAGTGACGCTTGGAGGGAGCCCAGCCGTGCCGTTCCCCAGAGGATCTCTCTCTGAAATGCTAGGCAGATGCAGAAAGAAAGTTGTTGTAACATTTAACTTTGATTCCGCAGGTAACTGCCTCTTGCAAAACACTTACCATGGTGCATTATATCTCAGCTCACACAGAAGCCGGCAGACGAGTCTCCGTATGGTGAGAATTCTCCTGCAACGACCACTAGGAGTGATAGTGGTGATAGAAGACTATAGATGAGCAAAGGCATACCTAGGGTATTCCAGAAAGCAACCTGGATGCTGTATAAAGGAATCTGGCTGAGTGCAAAGGAAACAGGAGGATGGGAAAATAAAAACCTGTCCGCAGGAGAGTTGATGGGATGGGGTGGAATCTAAGAGAATTCCATCTTCTCCCTAGAATGTCCTCTCTGTGGACAGCACCATCTTGGGTTTCTTTAAGATGGCTTCACTCAGTGGTTGTCAGGATGCTGTCAGCGGTTCCTGGCTGGTTGCCCTGGAAAGTATAAAGACAAGGAAAAGTTTATGATGGTCCTTTTTTATTTCAAACTTTATAGAGAGAGGCTCTAGAACCCAGCCTCTTGGATAATGGCATTGTCCCAAGTAAATCTCCACCCTCCATCTCTCCCACTTACTCATTTGCCATCATCATCACCTCCTCTATGAGTGCCGCTAAGTGCCCTCTGTCTTTGAGCTCTTTGCTCTCCTACTTTTAAGGCTCGCCAGGTTCTGGGAGATGGAGGGTCTGGAATGCTTTCTAATGACAACATGTCAGCCGGGTGTTGTTCTGGCTCTCCTGTGATTTCCCAGCTTCCCCCCTCACCTGCCTCTGAGCTGTGACCTCCTTCAAACCCATGTTATAAATCTATACTGTCTTCCTTTTCCTCCTCTCTGGAAGGGCCAGGATGGGGAGGTGGTGTCCACCATTCCTCCTCTGCCCAGTCCCTGACAGTGGTAGAACATCTCCTTTGCATTCAGAAGATCCCAAGTCCATCTCTCAGTACCCACAGGTTTGACTGGGAGAGGCCCCTGTCACAAACCCTGGAGAGCTGCTGTCACTCAGTGTAGGGAATATGGACCTAGATTGACCAGTGGTCTTACTTACATTCTGGGGGGGGGGGTCTGTTTAGGACTCAGTGATGTCCAAACGTTTTTCAAAGAAGGCCAGATTTGATGAAGTGAAGGGCCATGAGGGCCAACTGCAGTCAGTTGTTGACCTTTTTTAAGATTGAAGCTGTTGAGCTTTTTAATGATTTTACCCCCAAAGTTGTTGAGCCGAATTACACCAACTGGCAGGCCAGATTAGGCCCCTGAAACAAACTTTGAACAAGCCTGGTTTAGGGAGAACATTTGGTGGGATTAGGGATTTCTGCCTTGCTTTTTTCTGGGGAGACGCAGGGGTACACATACCCCTAAACCTTTTGTGAATCTAAGTTTGGCGTCATTAAGGGGCAGTATTTCAATATGAGTAGGAAAATGCACTGGATTTATGACTCTGCCAAGTTCAGTTTCTCTCTCTTATTTTTCCAATCTTAGGTTCAGTTCTTAATAGTTCCACATCAGTTTGTGAATCCTTTTTAAAAAAGTCTTCGTGAAGATTCACCAGCATTTCCATGCAAAAATAAATAAATCTTAAATGCACGTTTCTGTAGGTAATTGTGAAGGGATGATGAGCTGCTTGTGCGTAAAATCCTAGTCCCTCAGAGTTTGGCCAAGTCCGCAAACCTCTGCCTGAGTCGGAGCCCCTCAAACATGGCTCTGTCAGTCGCTAGCAGAATCCGAAAGTGGGCGCTTACGGAATCTCTTCCAGCATAAAAGCTCCTTAACGGAAACACGTCTTCGGGACTCTCGGCGTGACAGTTTCCGGCGAGGAGTGGGTGTCCCTATAGGAGGTCTGGAAACCTCCCCACTGTTTTCGCTGGAAGTGTCCCTGAGCCATCCCTCCGACTCACTTTCCCTCGGAGCTCCTCCTCTCCCCCTGCTGGTTCCCTCTCCAGCTGCTAAGTCTGTCTCCACCTCAGTGAGCCCTTCCACCTCCTGTCTCTCCGATGGCAGTTCCCTGACAGTAATTTTACCCAATATTCACATTTCCCCCCCCAAACAATTCCCCCAAATATAACACATTTTTCTATGCTATTGTCCTGAATAGATGCGTTTTAGGCACACTTTACTGCAATATATGCAGTTTTGTAGCGTTTACTTGGTTCGAAAACTGCATTGAGAATTTCAGAGGAGTGCGAACTTCAAAGGATGAGTGAGTTTCAGTCTGTGCACTATTTCAGGAAGGTCAAATCAGGTTGATTTGCCTTTAAATGCAAAACTGAATGGAATCCCTTCCCATACCTAGGTGGAATATTACTGGGCATTTTTAAAAATCCATCTATGGAGATTTCCCAAACCGTTCTGATTTTCCATTGTGTGTGACAACTGGCAGCACCTCCCCCCCCTCTCTCTCACACACAGATTCAGTGATCTCCATCAAACCCAAGTTTTTCCATTTTCATAGTGCCTGCAGCTGGACACCACATGTGAAATTGTGCCATATGGCTGAATTTTGTTTTTGCTTTTTAAAAAAACAACCCTGGATAAATCGATTTAATCAGCATCCTTAATCATCTTAAAATGTTGAATAGCTTAACATCCCTAATTGCCCTATATGAAAAAGTGAGGTGCAGTTCTCCGTTGACAAGTGTGTAAAGGCATCCAGGTATCCACAGCAGAGTTACGCAAATACACAAAGCAATATTGTGAAATGACGACATTTGTGTGTTTGTCT
Organism: Podarcis siculus; assembly: GCA_034642415.1. NCBI lineage: Eukaryota > Metazoa > Chordata > Lepidosauria > Squamata > Lacertidae > Podarcis > Podarcis siculus. The sequence continues at coordinate 32,465,482 of JAXCMG010000020.1, read as the reverse complement.
GTGTGTGCTTTAAAGTCCTCTTTTCCCTATCAGATTAAAGTATTAATTTTCTAATGAGAAGGGATTCTTTGCAGCAGCGGCAGCAGCATTGACTAATGCCTCCATAAAACGGTAGAGCTAATATGCCTAGTCCAAAATCACTTTTGTGCTTTGCTGCTCTCCCTTGTGGCCTGATGCAAATTCTATTGAATTTACAAAAAGACAGGGACCTAGTAATTCAGTGAGGTAATTCTCACAACCCAGGAGAATTAAGTGAGTAACACACACACATACACAGAGAGCATTGCTACTTGTGGAGATTGGAATTGTTCGTAGCTTAGGCTGCTATAGTGAATCATACTAAGGACTGGTTTAGTGTGCGAAGGAACAGGGTTACTACTCAGAACTAGAGCGTGTGATATGTACTGTGTATACAACACCTGAAGTTCAAACCCTGGTATCATCACTCTCTACTCAATCCCTCCCCCTCAGCTCAGAGAAAGTCTCGGAGGTGGAAGAACTTTCACCACACACTCTAGGATCTTCCAGGATATAGGAGAATGCTTTTCCTGATTCCACAGATTCAGAGGGTACCCAATACAGTTCCAACATAGTAACATTTACATTTTTTATTATTCACAAGTGGATAGAGGGCTCTTACATTCAGGGCTTGCTTGTGGGCTTCCTATAGGCATTTGGTTGGCTACTGTGAAAGAACAGGATATAAGACTAGTTAATTAAATTAAATGATTGATTGATTAACTAGTAAAAGCCCTCTATCCACTTGTGATTCCTAATAACTGATATTCAGAGGCACAAGATATTGGGAAAATGGGCACAAGATATTGGGGAAAATATTATGTTCGAACAATGGGAAAAATTGTGGAAAGAAGATATGAAATTCACTATGTGTTATATATTGAAAGAAAATTACCTCAAAATACAACATAGATGGTATTTAACACCTGAAAGAATAGCAAAAATGAATAAAAATTGTAGCGATGTCTGCTGGCGATGCAACTCTGAAAAAGGTACTATGATGCATATATGGTGGAATTGTTTAAACATCAAATAATTTTGGGAAACACTATACAATGAAATGAAAAAAAAATGTTCAGATATTCATTTAGGAAAACATCAGAAGGTTTCCTATTGGGAATAGTACCAGGAAGTCTGAAGGAAGAAGACAAGACATATTTATACGCACGCAACAGTAGCCGCGAGGCTATTGATTGCGAAAAATTGGAAAAGTGGTATTATACCGACAAAAATAGAGTGGCTTGCCAAATTATTGGAGTATTACAATATATCCAAAACAATGGGAGAAATTGGAAGGATCTCAAAAGGGAAGATAGACAAGGACTAGAAGGTGTTTAAAGGATACTTTCAAAATCATATTGAAAAATCAGAACTCCTATTAGAATAAGCAAGTTCCGTTTTAAATACTGAAATACTAAATAAAATGGATAACAATGTGCAATAGAAAAAGAAGCAGAAGATTGGTTTAAAAGTGTGTGAAAGAAAGTAAAAGAAGTGGAAAGAAATTGCAATTGAGTAGATTGGAAGTCTAATACAAGGGTGGGGTGAGAGGTGGTGGATGGTGATGGGAAAAGGAATTATCTGTGGGTATGTATGGACATTTTTAAGGATTGTATGAAATGTATGTTTGTATATCCGTAACATGTGTATTAATGCTGAATTATTTTAATAATAAAAACTTTAATTTTTTTTAAAAAAAGATATAAGACTAGTTGGGCTGCTATGTTTTTATTTGGACTGAGTGGTGAAAATTTTTGGGGGGCTGCCCTCTAACCCCGTCTTTCCTTGCCTTTTCGGGATTTTCCCTCTCTACTGTAGCCAAAGCCAGCTCTCCCAGCAGAACCCCTGATGGCAGGAATCTGGGAAACTTATTTAGTAGCAAAGGATTCTGGTAGTTGTGTCAAGCACCTTCATTAGGCCCAGCCCTGTATAGCAACATTTGCCTTCTGCAGCTGCTGGATGAAAAAGCCGTAGGCAAGGCATATTTTAATAGATCAACTGGGATAAGGGGAAATAGCTGCCTTGGGATTGATTTGTCTCCTCCTGGCTTGTAATTAAAATTTGAAAAATCTCTCCTGGGTAATGAGCAGAAGATACTCTGGGGATGTCACTTACACACACTGCCATTAAGGAGTCCATCTCCGTTACAAGAAACCATTATCTGATATTAATGCAAAATGTCGAGAAACTACACTGGAAGTGGAATCTTCCCCTTAAAGCCAGAGAGGGAGACAGAGACTACCCCTCCCTTCTCTGTTTGCCAGCAGACTCAAGTATTAATATCTAGTCTGATCTTTCTTCTAGCAAGAGGGCAGTGACTAAAAATAATGTGGAAAGGTCGTGGAGGGCAGAACTGTTGGTAATAAGAAGCAACATCCTAATTTCATTCCTGTTTGAGACAAGGCTTGTTATTAAAGTCTTGCTTTAGAACTAGCATATTAGGTGTGGAGTGGGTGGCGCTGTGGTCTAAACCACTGAGCCTCTTGGGCTTGTTGATCGGAAAGTTGTTAGTTCGAATCTGTGCGATGGAGTGAGCTCCTGCTGCTCTGTGGAGCCAGCGTGGTGTAGTGGTTAAGAGCAGTGGACTCGTAATCTGGTGAGCCGGGTTCGATTCCCTGCTCCTCCACATGCAGCTGCTGGGTGACCTTGGGCTAGTCACACTTCTCTGAAGTCTCTCAGCCCCACTCACCTCACAGAATGTTTGTTGTGGGGGAGGAAGGGAAAGGAGAATGTTAGCCGCTTTGAGACTCCTTCGGGTAGTGATAAAGCGGGATATCAAATCCAAACTCTTCTTCTTCTTCTTCTGTCCAAGCTCCTGCCAATCTAGCAGTTCAAAAGCACAACAGTGCAACTAGATAAATAGGCACCACTGTGGCGGGAAGGTAAACAGTGTTTCCATGCGCTCTGGTTTTCATCATGGTGTCCCATTGCGCCAGAAGCAGTTTAGTCCTGCTGGCCACATGACCTGTAAAGCTGTCTGTGGACCAACACCGGCTCCCTCGGCCTGAAAGCAAGACGAGCGCCAGAACCCCATAGTCACCTTTGACAAGACTTAACCATCCAGGGGTCCTTTAACTTTACCTTTTATCAAGTGTAGGAGATCTCAACCCTGGAGAAGAGAAGGAACTAAGACCCCTCCTTTCTTCACTCCTACAGGTTCGGCCTGTCCACTCTTTTCCCCTTTTGCTGGAGCCACCCCTACCTCAAACCCTCACCATCTAGCCACATCCACCCAACTTTGTCCACACTCACATCTTGGAAGTGACTGCATACTGGAGCCAGGCGCCAACCCAGAGAAATTCTCCTGTGAGCCTCCCCTAACAATCCATAATTCAGCTCCTTTCCACTTATAACAGGCATGGCTAACTTGCGGACCTCCTTCAGGTGTTCCTAGACTCCACCAGTCCCATCCAGCATGGCTAGTGCTCACAGATGGTGGTAATTGTAGTCCAACAAACTTGGAAGGACCACAGGTCAACCTGAAATGATACCACGAAGTAAGAAGACTCACAAGAAGGCAACAGGGGAGAGATTGCTAGAACCATCAAGGGGAAAGTTTTTCCACCTGCTTTGCCCCACCTCTATATTATAAGGTGGAGTTGCTGCTTAAAGTGGAGTTCCTTGCTCTTTTAAACTTTGTTGTTGATGGCAGGAAGATGGATGTATTTAGAATCAAAGAATCCAAGTTCTGACCCCTGGGGTTTGGCTTTTGTTTTCTTTGGGCTGTTCCTATTTTTAATGGGTTTTGTTTTCTCTTCTGTCTGAACAATGTTCTTCCCTAGTTCCAGATTCTGCAAGAATTTGATCCTGCGTGGACAGAAAAGACTCCCAGTTACTCGCAATGGAGACATTCCATAAGCTGGTTTTTATATAAGCTTCACTGCAGTGCCCACTGTACCATTGAATTTGCTTCTAGTTAAATGTGTGTGACACTGCAGCATAGACATTATTTTTCAGCATCCTATTAAACCAGGTAGGCATTTGAGACTCCCCTCTCTGCATCAGTATTCTGTCTGTCGAGCAGCAATTATGAGTCAGAGTTCCCATTGGGGAGCTTCAGGTCAGGTAATCAATCAAGTTCTTTGTGATGTATACATGCACTCTTTGCTGACCTCACTTTGATGGATGCAGAAATTGATCTCTTTCTGGCACCAGACAAATTCTATTTCTGGGTTGCAAATGTGCCATCTAGTGCCTCTTTAGCCATCTGAATATCTGGTGCTCATTTTTGATTGTCTCCGAGATGCTCAGGCAATGAGACCTCTGGCATCCTAGCTTATAGAGATGGACAAGCACTTGATTACTTAGGCAAAAGCTTTTTGCAGGCTCAGAGAAAGTTGAGATCAAAATAACCGTTGAAATAACTCTACCATTTTCAGGGCTTAAAGTGGGGAAAAATATTTCTCTAATAGATTTGGGCTTCATGCATCTTTCCCTGTTTGTAAAAGTTTCAACACAGGCAAAGAAGGAGCAAATAAAGCAGAGAGTGAAATTTTAAGAATGTAGGCAGGATCAGACCAAAAGCCTCTCTAGCCTATTCTCCTGTTCTTTACAAGTGACCAGCCAGATACTCCAGTGGGAAGCCTGTCCGGTTGTCCACTGTTGGAAATGTGATGCTGGACTAAAGTGACCTTTGGTCTTTTCTAGCAGAAAGTCTACTGAAGGTAGACTGAAGTCTACTGAAGGTAGACTGAAGTCTACTGAAAAGTTAGCCAACTTGGTAGCCTCCAAATGTTGTTGGACTGCAACTCCCATCAACCCCAGCAAGCCCGGCCAAAAGTCAGGGGCAATGGGAGTTGTAGTTCAATGATAACTGGAAGGCATGTTGGCTTCCCCTAGTTCACTGTGTTGGTGATGCCTTTGGAACCAGGTAATGCCATACTGAGGGACGCGGGTGGCGCTGTGGGTAAAAGCCTCAGCGCCTAGGGCTTGCCGATCGAAAGGTCGGCGGTTCGAATCCCCGCGGTGGGGTGCGCTCCCGCTGCTCGGTCCCAGCGCCTGCCAACCTAGCAGTTCAAAAGCACCCCCGGGTGCAAGTAGATAAATAGGGACCGCTTTCTAGCGGGAAGGTAAACGGCGTTTCCGTGTGCGGCTCTGGCTCGCCAGATGCAGCTTTGTCACACTGGCCACGTGACCCGGAAGTGTCTCTGGACAGCGCTGGCCCCCAGCCTCTTGAGTGAGATGGGCGCACAACCCCAGAGTCTGGCAAGACTGGCCCTTACGGGCAGGGGTACCTTTACCTTTACTTAATGCCATACTGATTCCTACATAGTCCCTGGTTTGTCTTGGCCCAAACCGTGACCTTGTCACTGAATTCATATTTTTCTTAAAAATATAAAGTGGTGATCTTTGCTTTCGTGCATGAGTGGGGTGTGTGTGTGTTTTGGATCAGGTTAGCCATATTGATTTGTATGCTGTTGGTGGATTATTGTCATTGTCTTGTTGGGCTGTGTATTTGATAAAGGGGAGCCATACCGGGGTAAAGGCGTCTTCTTCTGTTTGTCCCCATGTCAGTTTCAGTTTATTGGTTAATTTTTCTAGTAGGGCTGTTTCCCATACTATTTGGTCCATGCTTACTGGTTATGGTGTTTCTGGCTGCTGAAAGTAGGTGGACGCTGACACCAAACCCTACATACATTAAGCATAACAGAAACATCACCACCTGACCCCACCCCCACCCATCTTCCCTCCCTCCGCCCCTTCTTTTTTCTTCTTCTCCTCCTAATGTCTCAACAAATGAAACGGATTTGTAAAAATGTTACATGGAAAAAATATGAGAGACATTACACTTACTTCTGTAAAACAAGAAAATCTTTAATAATTTTTTTTAAAAAAATAAAAATAAATAAAGTGGTATAGAAATGAAAGTAATAAATAATAATAGTAATAATTCCATTGGCATGTGAATTCAGATTCCTCCCTAATCCATAAGTGCACTAATTTACGGAAGATACATGTTGCTTTTCAATTCGACACCTTAATAGCTTGTGGCTGCATCTGCGCTGCGTTGACTCATCTTCTTTTCCTCTTATGGCTAATTGTCCTAATTACTCTGATTGCTAAAGTTTGGTTTCTTTGCTGCGGAACTGGGAATGTTTTGCAAGGTTCAGAGTTCCAGCTGCACTTAATTACTACCGACTCTGAAAGCCCTAACTATACTCAGGGCTTGGAACTAGGTAGAGGCAACTATTGTACATATACAATGGAAGTCCTGAGGAAGACATTCAGATGCCGCCCACACCGTCCATTTACAATCCCAAGCACCCACCTGTTCAATTATCCTTAAAGACAGGCTTGAGTTGCAAAACAGAGCTCTGAATGCCATGCCTCTGGAGGCTGCTTCTGATCTGTTGACTCTGAACGGGTAAGCTGAAATCAAGAATGGACCAGACAAAATGGAAATTGAATGAGCGTTGGCAATCGAGTTACAGGTCGCAAAATTTCCATTGTCCCAGTTGCTTTTCAGAGAGATACTGATAATGGGCTGGTTATGATGGTTGATATGTGCCCACTACTAAGGAGCAAACCCTAGACAAATCCATAGTCGAGTCCCTAAACTCCTGCAGCCAAGTTGGCACCAAATGTATTGATTTGATTTGCATCCATAGCAGTGTCCGGAGGAGGAATGACTGATGGAAGGAGCACAGAGAGAAGAAACTCCATAGTGCATCTGCAGCAGCACACCCGGACGCCTTTATCTGCCCCAGCTGCAACAAAACATGTCTCTCCTATATTGGTCTCCACAGCCACAACAGGTGCTGTAACCCTCCAGTGGTTTGACTTCACTACTGTAATACGTGGGGCTACCCTTGAAAGTGACCCGGAAACTACAACTAATCCACAATGTGGCAGCTAGACTGGTGACTGGGAGCGGCCACTGAGACCATATAACACCAGTCTTGAAAGACCTACATTGGCTCCCAGTACGTTTCTGAGCACAATTCAAAGTGTTGGTGTTGGCCTTTAAAGCCCTAAACGGTCTCGGTCCAGTATACCTGAAGGAGCGTCTCCACCCCACATCGTTCTGCCTGGACGCTGAGGTCCAGCTCTGAGGGCCTTCTGGTGGTTCCCTCACTGCGAGAAGCCAAGTTACAGGGAACCAGGCAGAGGGCCTTCTCGGTGGTGGCGCCTGCCCTGTGGAACGCCCTCCCACCAGATGTCAAAGAGAAAACAACAACTACCAGACTTTTAGAAGACATCTGAAGGCAGCCCTGTTTAGGGGAGCTTTTAATGTTTGATACATTACTGTATTTTAATACTTTGTTGGAAGCTGCCCAGAGTGGCTGGGGAAGTCCAGCCAGATGGGCGGGGTATAAATAAATTATCATCATCATCATCATCATCATCATGTGGCACATCTTTAAACTGTGGAACTCACTCCCACTGGAGGCAACGATGATCATCAACTTGGGAGGCTTTAAAAGAGAATTGGACAAATTCATGGAGGTTAAGACATTGAGTGTTTCGTAGCCACGATGGCTATGCTCTGCACCCATGGCTGGAGGCAGCAAAGCTTCTGAATATCAGTGGCTGGAAACTACAGGAGGGCTATATAGTTCAGGAGCAGACCATCTTCTTTGCATGCAATCGGTCCGAAGCTCAGTCCTCAGGATCTCCACAAAGGACTGGGAGATGCTCCCTGCCTGAAAGTCCAGAGGGCCGCTGCCTGTCAGTGTAGACAACACTGGACTGACTCAGTATCAAGCAGCTTTCTGAGTTTTCTTGGATTTTCCATCTTTCCATTCTGCCTCCTCTCCCGTGCCTCGCTGCTCCCCTCCCCAGAGAGGAAAACCACCCCTGCAGTTTCTGGGATGAGTCAGGCATCTCTCGAGGCCGGGTGCGTTGGACTTCCTTGGCAGAATCCGGAGCCATCTGAAGGTGGGTGGACAGAAATGTCAGCGAAAAGTACTGCATAACATTAATTGACTACAGCTGGCAACCATTGCACCACCTCACCTTCTTTGCATGCCCGGGAATCCCCACAGGGTAACCTCTGCATATTTGGACCACTCGCTGATGACATTAAGAGCAGGCGTGGGGGTTTTTGGGAATAACAACCCTCTCTTCCTCCCCTCCTTCCATTCCTTTTAAGGCATGTTGCCCTATCCTTGGTGACTAGTGCTCCTGTCTGACTGTTTTCCAAACCAATGACGTACAGTTACAACCAACTGAATTGCATAAGTACTTATGCACACGTTGAGCTGCTTCCAGGATTCTCCTCGTCTGAGTTTCTCCTCGGGTTTTGAAATTCTGGATGAATCTTACCTGGCCTCCAAAGACAAATGGTAGTGTAAGGTGGTAAGACAATTTTCGGATGAGATACCTGAGGAGATCAAAAAGATCCTCAGGAGCTCTATTTAAAAAAAGCAGAGTCATACTTATTGGGTTTATTAACAAACGACATAAGGTAAAGGTAAAGGGACGACTGACCACTAGGTCCAGTCGTGGCCGACTCTGGGGTCGCAGCGCTCATCTCGCTTTACTGGCCAAAGGAGCTGGCGTACAGCTTCCGGGTCATGTGGCCAGCATGACTAAGCCGCTTCTGGCCAACCAGAGCAGTGTACGGAAACACTGTTTACCTTCCCGCCAGAGTGGTACCTATTTATCTACTTGCACTTTGACGTGCTTTCAAACTGCTAGGTTGGCTCAGGTGGTATATATGCGTAAAAAAGGGATGTGGGAGGTGCTGTGGTCTAAACCACTGAGCCTCTTGCCGATCGGAAGGTCGGTGGTTCGAATCCCTGCGACGGAATGAGCTCCCATTGCTCTGTCCCAGCTTCTGCCAACCTAGCAGTTCGAAAGTATGCCAGTGCAAGTAGACAAACAGGTACTGTAGTGGAATTACGAAATGAGACCCTGGCGTACTGAGCATGCCCAAAGAATTTGGTAAAGGTGATCAATCGCAAGATGCTCCCTTTGTTTGGTATTGGCCAATTACACAACGCTCTCCAGGATGCTCACGACTGTATTGTGTTTTTAATGTTTGGTTGGGAGACACCCAGAGTGGCTGGGGAAACCAAGCCAGATGGGTGGGGTACAAACAAACAAACAAACAAATAATACAAGTAGGATCTGAACTGTGAGCAGCAATAATAAACAATTAGGATACTGAGCAGAGAGACAGAGGGCTGTTAAAGAGGACATGCAACATAACAAGGAGGAATTGGGAAACCATGGAAGGAAGAGGGAGGAGGAATCCAGATGTATTAGATAGATAAAGGTAACTAAAATTTGTATTCGAAATATATATATAAAATAAATAAATTGTCCAGTAGCACCTTAGAGACCAACTAAGTTTGTTCTTGGTATAAGCTTTTGTGTGCATGCACACTTCTTCAGATTCTTGTTGTTGTTGTTGTTTAGTCGTTTGGTCGTGTCCAACTCTTCGTGACCCCCTGGACCAGAGCACGCCAGGCACTCCTGTCTTCCACTGCCTCCCGCAGTTTGGTCAAATTCATGCTGGTAGCTTCGAGAACACTGTCCCACCATCTTGTCCTCTGTTGTCCCCTTCTCCTTGTGCCCTCCATCTTTCCCAACATCAGGGTCTTTTCCAGGGAGTCTTCTCTTCTCCTGAGGTGGCCAAAGTCTTGGAGCCTCAGCTTCACGATCTGTCCTTCCAGTGAGCACTCAGGGCTGATTTCCTTCAGAATGGAGAGGTTTGATCTTCTTGCAGTCCATGGGACTCTCAAGAGTCTCCTCCAGCACCATAATTCAAAAGCATCCATTCTTCGGCGATCAGCTCTCACTTCCATACATCACTACTGGGAAAACCATAGCATTAACTATACGGACCTTTGTCGGCAAGGTGATGTCTCTGCTTTTTAAGAAGTTGTCTAGGTTCATTCTTCAGATAGTGTATGTAAATTTGTATGTATTTAAACTTTGGAAAATCATTAAATAAATAAAAAGGATAAGGATGATGATGCCCAATAATGCAAATAATTAAAAAACCAATACTTTAATCCTGTAAATAATTTTATTATTTATGCCTCACCCATGTGCCTGGGTTGCCTCAGGCGCTGTACAATACAATGCAATGTTACTCACAAGCGGCCCTTTAAAACGATCGGGGATATTTCCTCGTTTGTCCTCCAATCAGGTAAGGTATCGCCCAGTCCCAAGTAAGCAATTGTGATTGAATAAGACCTCCTGATTAATGCTCCTCATGTATCTTGTGTCCTGAGGTTTTTCTTCTCTCTCCCACCAAAGCTATTAATAAAGAATAGCACATCCATATGACACAAAGCCACTCTCTGAATAGCAATGCACTAATTAGAGAAAGGTAATGTATCTCTGCTTGGCAGTTAAGGCGGGGTGGGGGGGGGGTGGAATAAGCCCTGCTTATGTCTGAATGGATAACTTTTTAAAAGAACCGCATTGTTTATCTCAGAACAGGGACAAATAAAAGCGGACAAGATAAAAGTATTTAAAAATCAGTCGTGGCCCAGGGAAAGCAGAGCTGGAGCTGTCCGTGTGGTTTGTTCGAAGCCAGATATAAAGGAACACTTAAGAACACAAGAACAGCTCTGCTGAATCAATCTTGTCCTATATCCTTCCCACGCAACAAGAAACCAGATACTTTTGAAAAAGCCAAGAAGCTGGCAAGAATGGCAACAGCCCCCTCCCATTGCATTTCCTTGGCATTTGGTATTCAGGGATATACTGCTGCTGAACATGGAGGTCCCATTTCCCTAGTAGACATTCATAGCTTTGCCATCCTTGAATCCGTCCAGTCCCTGCTTTTGAGCTAAGCTAGTGGCCACCCAAGCAGAGACCTCACCTTGCCAACAAAGGTCCGTATACTTAAAGCCATGGTTTTCCCAGTAGTGATGTATGGAAGTGAGAGCTGGACCATCAAGAAGGCTGATCGCTGAAGAATTTATGCTTTTGAATTCTGGTGCTGGAGGAGACTCTTGAGAGTCCCATGGACTGCAAGAAGATCAGACCTCTCCATTCTGAAGGAAATTAGCCCTGAGTGCTCACTGGAAGGACAGATCCTGAAGCTGAGGCTCCAAGATTTTGGCCACCTCATGAGAAGAGAAGACTCCCTGGAAAAGACCCTGATGTTGGGAAAGATGGAGGGCACAAGGAGAAGGGGACGACAGAGGACGAGATGGTGGGACAGTGTTCTCGAGGCTACCAGCATGAGTTTGATCAAACTGTAGGAGGCAGTGGAAGACAGGAGTGCCTAGCGTGCTCTGGTCCATGGGGTCACGAAGAGTCAGGCATGACTAAATGACTAAACAACATCAACAACAAAGGTAAAGGACCTCTGGATGGTTAAGTCCAGTCAAAGGCCACTACGAGGTTGCGGCGCTCATCTCGCTTTCAGACCAAGGGAGTTAGCGTTTGTCCACAGAAAGCTTTCTGGGTCATGTGGCCAGCAGGACTAAACCGTGGTGGAAACCAAAGCACACAGAAATGCCGTTTACCTTCCCGCTGCAGCGGTACCTATTTATCTACTTGCGCTGGCGTGCTTTCGAACTGCTAGGTTGGCAGGAGCTGGGACAGAGTAACAGAAGCTCACAGCATTGTGGGGATTTGAACCACCGACCTTCCCGTCAGCAAGCCCAAGAGGCTGAGTGGTTTAGACCACAGCGCCACCCATATAGCTATGTCTGCTTTATCATTGCACTGCTTTATCAGTACATTCTAAGCTGTGTCTTAGAAAGATGTATTGAGTCAGACCATTGGATCCCTCCAGCTCCATATTGTCTACTCTGGCTGGCAGTGGCTCTCCAGGGTTTTAAGCAGGGGAGAGCCTTACCTGGAGATGCCGAGGATTGAATCAGATTGTAAAGCATATAATAATATTTGCACCTCACCCATCTGACTGAGTTGCCCCAGCCACTCTGGGTGGCTTCCAACAAAATATAAAAAGACAGTAAGACCTACATCAAAGCAGATGCTCACCCACTGAGCTATGGTCCCAATCCCTTCATATCTTCATATCTGGCAACCCTGTGCCCAGCTGCTGCCTGCCTCACTCTCTGAGCAAGCGTGGGGCAAATTGCATAAGGCTTGCATCACCCCAGACCTAGAATTGCATCTCCCTCCACCGTGTCCTCTAGCTACCAGCCAAGAAACGTGGGAGGGTTTCCACCCAGTGAAAAGGCAGCCAACATTCGTGATTTCTACCTGCTGAAAATAGAGGGGTTTTGGCAGGAGAAGATGCCTCTGATCTTCACGGCTTCCAAACGAGTGGGCTGGGAAACTCAGCCAGGTGGCTGTGGACCAACTCCGGCTTATGCATGTATTTATTTGTTTTCTGCCAGCCTTTGACTGCATCTTTCTAGTCATTTACTTTGGGTACACAGTTGGAAACACAGAGCGATGCTAGCTTTTGCTTTCAACAAGTCTTGCTGCTCGCTCTACCTGGTGGCAAGCGATGGAACTGCAGCCAGGTTGGAAGAGAAGGCGGGTGTTGCTGATGCAATGCAGAGCTCAGCAGAGAGGAAAGTATCTGTGGAACTTCAAAGGGAAAGGGAAACCGTTTCAGTAAGGCTAGCAAAACTTCTCAACAGGACACCACGTGCACCTGGGCTATAATTGGATTTTCCCCCCCACGTTAAAACAGATATGAGAGGAAGAGGGAAGCTCCTGCCTGGGGGAAACATCAAAGGAGCGTCAAGGGAAGGGAAAATAAAGATAAGTAACAGATTAGATAAAAGAGTGCTGGAATAGGACCTGGGAGAAACAAGGGTTCAAATCCCCATTCGGCCATCATGAAGCTCACTGGGTGACCTTGGGGGTCAGCCAGTGGCGTAGCATGGGGCACACAGATGGGATTGCCCCAGGTGAAAAATTTGTTAGGGGTGCAAAATTTCAAGACTCAGTGCTGCCTCAATGCAGCAATGCACTTCGGTTGCTCGGCTCCGTTGAAAATGACTTCTCTGTGCGAACCTGGAAGTGCCCTCTCCAGACAGTGGAATGACTCTTCTTTTCTTATCTCTGCAGTTGCAACCCTATGGGTGGCGCAGACACCATTGGGCAGTAGAATGTGCACACAAACTCTGTTTCCCTTCCACAATCCCCTCTGCACAGCCCCGGACACTGGCAACCCCCCGCTACGCCACTGGATACAGGAGGTTGGTTATGCATTGGCAGATACTTGCTTTTGTCTGTCCTGAACCTATTGCCAATCAACTCTCCATGGGGTAATCCCAAGTTATACCAGTTGTGGGTCTCCCACGGGCATCTGGCTGGCCACTGTGAAAACAGGTCGCTGGGTTAGATGGGCCTTTGGCTTGATCCAGCTATCTTCTGGGTGACACAGGTGCCTTAGGTAGTTGAATGTGCTTGCATACTCCCTCCATTTCCCTCCCTCTCTCTCTCCCACCCTCTCCATGCTCCCCCAGGCACTGGCAACCCATGCTACACCACTGCCTCTCAACCTAACCTACCTCACAGGGTTGTTGTGGGGATCAAATAAGGAGCGGGAGGACCATGTACTCCACCTTGAGTTCCTGGATAAGAAAGGTGGGCTATAAATGAAATAAATGAATAAATAACTTTGGAGCAAAATAACCAAATTCTTGCTATTTTTAATTTTGCTACAAATTGTCTCCCTTTCCTCCTCCAGTTTGGAGTGATATTGTTACTAGTAACAGCAACAACAATTTCTATCCGTTGCTGGTTTTACTCAGATTGGACCCATTAGCACGGTTTACCTTGGTGCATTAATTATAATAGCACTACTCTAAATAAAAATTTGTTGGGTAGAACCCATCACTGCATTAACTGTCTAAGAAAACTCATATAAAACAGCGCACTTACAGTCAGATAGAGATATTGTCAGGGACTGGGCAGAGAAGGAATGGTGGATGGAGACCGTCTCCCCAACCTGACCCTTCCAGAGAAGGAGACAGTTCAGAATTACAACAGGGAATTGAGGGAGATCACGTCTCAGAGGCAGATGAGGGGGAAAGCTGGGAAACAATAGGAAAAGAGGAAGAGGAAGAAAATGCACCAGGAGGGCCACAGCTGATGGACTCAGGGTCTTTAGAGAGCATTCCAGACCCTCCATCTCCCAGAACACGGCGAGCCTTGAAAGTAGGAGAGCAAAGAGCTCAAAGGCAGAGGGCACGTCCCAGCACCCATACTGATGACTCATGAGGAAGTGAGAGAGGGTAGAGATTTACTCGGAGCAATGCCATTATTCCAAGAGGCCACATTCCCAAGCCTTCTCTCTGTGCATATTGAAGAAAAGCAGATGGTAAGGACTTTCCCATGTCTTCTCCATTCCTGGCAACCTGCTGTGGGGGTTGGTTCTTCTGCTGCCTGACACATATGAGGAAAAGGAAGGAATTGGGGAGAACCGAACAGAGAAAGAGAAGCACACAGTTAGGGGAAGGGCCATAGCTCAGTGGGAGAGTGCCTGCTTTGTGTCTAGAAGGTTGCAGCTTCAATCCTCAGCATCTCCAGGTAGGGCTGGGAGAGACACCTGCCTGAAGTCCTGGAGAGCTGCTGCCAGCCAGTGTTGACAATACTGAGCTGGCTGGGCCAATGCTCTCAGTATAAGGCAGCTTCTAAGTTAAAAGACTTAGACAGCATCTTAAAAAGCAGAGACATCACCTTGCCAACAAAGGTCCGAATAGTTAAAGCGATGGTTTTCCCAGTGGTGATGTTTGGAAGTGAGAGCTGGACCATAAAGAAGGCTGATTGCTGAAGAATGGATGCTTTTGAATTCTGGTGCTGGAGGAGACTCTTGAGAGTCCCATGGACTGCAAGAAGATCAAACCTCTCCATTTTGAAGGAAATCAGCCCTGAACGCTCACTGGAAGGACAGATCCTGAAGCTGAGGCTCCAAGACTTTGGCCACCTCATGAGAAGAGAAGACTCCCTGGAAAGGACCCTGATGGAAAGATGGAGGGCACAAGGAGAAGGGGAGGACAGAGGACGAGATGGTTGGGCGGTGTTCTCAAAGCTACCAGCATGAGTTTGACCAAACTGTGGGAGGCAGTGGAAGACAGGAGTGCCTGGCGTGCTCTGGTCCATGGGGTCACAAAGAGTCGGACATGACTAAATGACTAAACAACAACAACAAAGTTAAAATCACTGAGTGGTGTCCTACTAACTTCACACTCAAAGTAGGTTCATTGGAATTAGTAAAGGTACCCCTGCCCGTTCGGGCCAGTCTTGCCAGACTCTAGGGTTGTGCGCTCATCTCACTCTATAGGCCAGGAGCCAGCGCTGTCCGCAGACACTTCCGGGTCACGTGGCCAGAGTGACAAGCTGCATCTGGCGAGCCAGCGCAGCACACAGAACGCCGTTTACCTTCCCGCTGGTAAGTGGTCCCTATTTATCTACTTGCACCCGGGGGTGCTTTCGAACTGCTAGGTTGGCAGGCGCTGGGACCGAACGATGGGAGCGCACCCCGCTGCGGAGATTCGAACCGCCGACCATGCGATCGGCAAGTCCTAGGCGCTGAGGTTTTACCCACAGCGCCACCCGCGTCCCTTCTCATTGGAATTAGTGGATTACAAATTAAACATTGTTTCCAACATATCTGCCCTGACCATAACTTAGCTGGGCATCACCTACAGTAAATTATACATCTCCCAGCTTTCTTTGAAGGAGATCAACCAGGTGACTCAGGAAAGGGCAGACTTCAGCGTTTTCAGATCTACTTTGCTTTTTACAAGAAACATAAGATCTACCAACTAGGGTCAAATGCAAAAGATATTGTTAGTACATTCAAAGCCTAGAAATTTGTGCACACAGTAGCAAGACTGGGTAGATCTCACAGTCCTTTCACACAAAGCCCCTTCCAGATTAGCTCTCTTCATCACAGCCACCCAATTTAGGTCAGGAAAAGTTATGTTGCTGCTGCCATTGTTAGATAAGTTGGAGGAGTAAAAAATCTTTACAGATCTAATGCAGATCACTCAAAGATCTACGAGCGGAGCACAGCACAGTCTCCTTCGTGCTTAGTAGCCGTTGACAGATTTCCTCTAAGCCAGAAGGTCTCAGGAGCTCAAGAACCAAATTCTTGAGTATAGAGTCTCTTTTAAAGCTATCTAAGTGGTGACAATCGCCGTCTCCTGCAGGAGTGAGTTCCATAGTGAAACGATGTTCCACATAAAAAAGTGCTTTTTTTTATCTGATCTGAGTCTTCCCACCGTCATCTTCATGGGGCGAATATGTTTTTCGCGGGAAAAGATTAATTACAGGAAGACGACACTTGGAGTTCCTATTGAGAGAAAGAAGAGGAGGCATCTTGACATTTTGTTTTTTATTTGTTGGTTAAAATGTACCAACACTTTTATTATTGTGTTTTTATAATGGGTATTTTGAGACATTTTAAAGGGTACTTTGATGTATTCCAATAAATGCTTGTTGTCGTGTGTGTTTTTTAAAAAAGTTTTTGAAAGGTGTAGAATGATGGTTCATATGAAACTCTTAAATACCAACATAACACAATGTGCCAGTGTGGTGGCAAGGTTAGAGGGTTGGATTAGAACACGGGAGACCAGAGTTCAAATCTCACTCATGAGGAACATTGGCCCAGATATTTTTGATGATAGTTTGGGAAGCAGGAAGAAACTGAAAGATGGTGTGGGAGGGAAAGATTTGGGAAAAAAATAGTTGGGTTTGCAGTTCTACAGCTGTGTCTCAGAGGCTAGGCCAAAATGCCCAGATTATGGGTAGGCAAACTAAGGCCCGGGGGCCAGATCTGGCCCAATCACCTTCTAAATCTGGCCAAAGGATGGTCCGGGAAGCAGCATGTTTTTACATGAGCAGAATGAGGAGATTTCACCCCTCCCATATCCAAGAATCTCCTGATGAGTCTGGTGATTTTCCAGACAGGAGGGGCGGTGTTCTGCTCTCTACTTATTCTGCTCCAGCACCACATCAAAGAGTCAGTCAATCAGTGTGTCGGAGAGAGAGAGGGGCTGAGTGTTAGAGAGAGATCGTGTGTATAGATAAGGTTGCTGCTAAGAGCAGCTGCAGACACTCAGTGCAGTTCAGCATTTTCGTTTAGATCTCATTTAGCTCTGTATATAGTTGTGTATTATAGTTGTAGATAGAATAAAGAAGATATTCTACAGAGCTGCTCTCCAAGTCGTTTATGCTCTGCTATACTCTGCTGTACGATGACTGTCTTCTTGTTGGAGTGAATCTGGTGCTCACAGCTCTGAGTTGTGAGTCCACACCACTTTGATCTGTTCCTGTGCGGAAGGTGGTCTCTGGAAGTGCTACTCAGCTCGCCTGGCCCAGTCGGGGCTGAAGTGTGTGAGGCCAGTTAGTGGCACTGGCTCAAGGGCGATGCTGACACAGAATGTGTCCTTTTATCTAAAATGCATCTCTGGGTTATTTGTAGGGCCTGCCTGGTATTTTTACATGAGTAGAATGTGTGCTTTTCTTTGAAATGCATCTCTGGGTTATTTGTGTTAGGATCGTCCTACTCTCGTGTAGGACCCTGGTAGAGACACATACCCGACTGGCATGTTCTCTCCCTCCTGGTCGTTCGTTCGGGAGCTTCAAAAGTTTTCTCCAGCCCGAATATCACAGCGACTGATACCAAGAAGCATCAGCACACCTACGATCCTGCATAGTATTTGCAATTTGCGTAACAGAACTCAGTAGCACAGCAGTTTGGCTAACCTACTTTGTTTACACATAATACTCTTGGAGCATTCTGCTTTAGTTCCTCCTCCTTTCTCATCAGACAGCAAAGAAAAAGAACAAAGGACAATAGTCCCACTTCACGGAACACAGTAGTACAAAACATCCTGTCTCCGTCACTTCCCACACTGTAGAATGAAAACATACACCGTCACATGATAGACAACAATCTCATGACTGCAAATATGGAGCAGGAATCCTAACACCTTGGGCGGGGGGCTGCCTGGTGTTTTGACATGAGTAGAATGTGTGCTTTTGTTTAAAATGCATCTCTGGGTTATTTGTGGGGCATAGGAATTTGTTCATTTCCTCCCCTCCCCCCCCGAGGTATGACTGAGGTATGACTGTAATAGCAGGTTTAAATTCCTCACACAGAAAAAAACACCAACCCTATTTTTAAGCCCCTTCACTGAATAAATTTGCAAAAATTAAGTTTCACCCCATAAAATGACACATCCTATAATAAACTATGGAACTCACTTCCACATGACGCAGTTGGATTAGATAGATTTAAAAGAGGATTAGACAAATTCATAGATGGAATGGGTATGGATGGCTGCTAGCCACAGTTGGAGGCAGCTATGCTTCTGAATCACAGTTTCTGGAAACCGCAAGAGAGTGCTCTTATGCTTGGATCCTGCCCGAAGGCTTCCCATTATGGGAATCTGGTCAGCCACTGTCAGAAGAGGATTCTGCGCTAGATGGTCCATTGACTTGGTTCAGGAGGCTCCTCTTATGTTCAGAAGGAAGGGAGGATTGGCTTTGTATGACCGTGGTTTGGCAATTCACTCTTTTGCCTAGCCTACCTCACAGGGTTGTGAAGCTAATGGGAGAACTGACCCCAAACTCCTTGGAGACAGGGTAGAATACAAGTATTAGAGATGGGGGAGGCAGAGGAAGCAGTCAGCCCCAGGAGCTTCTGAAATACACAACAAAGAAAGAATTCAAGCTCAACCCTGGCCTGGGTGGCGCTGTGGGTTAAACCACAGAGCCTAGGACCTGCTGATCAGATGGTCGGCGGTTCGAATCCCTGCGATGGGGCGAGCTCCTGTTGCTCGGTTCCTGCTCCTGCCAACATAGCAGTTCGAAAGCATGCCACTGCAAGTAGATAAATAGGTACTGCTCTGGCGGAAAGGTAAACAGCGTTTCCGTTCGCCAGAAGCGGCTTGGTCATGCTGGCCACATGACCTGGAAGCTGTACACCGGCTCCCTCGGCCAGTAAAGCGAGATGAGCGCCGCAACCCTAGAGTCGGCCACGACTGGACCTAATGGTCAGGGGTCCCTTTGCCCTTTTACAACCCTGCCCTAGACAGAACCCTCTGTCCTAGGCGGCCACGTCGAACTGATAAGTGGCAAGACAAAGCAAACTGAACCACAGGCCCAAAAAACGTTAAAGGACTACTTTGAGATAAACTTGAACACTACGGTAGAAAAAAGAATGATCTGGGACGCCAGTAAAGCTGTTATGAGAGGGTTTCTGATACAACAAAATACAATTAAGAAAAAGCTCTGGAATGGAAAGGAGAAAATATTGGAGAAAATATATCAAGGAGAGAAAAAACTGAGAACCAAGCCAAAGTCAAAAGAGGTGCTGAGAGAAATCAAATTCCATCAAGCACAATATTCTAAATTGATAAATCAAGAGATCGAATGGAAAATTAAACAGATGAAGCAAAGATCGTTTGAATCAGCAAATAAATGTGGAAAGCTGCTAGCTTGGCAGCTGAAAAAAGACAAAAGTTAAATACAGTTACAAATCTAGAGATTGAAGGAAGAACGGTTCAGAAACCAGAAGAAATTAGGAAGTGCTTCCACAGATACTTTAAAGAACTTTATGCACAGGGGCCTCAGAAAGAATTAGAGATAGACCAATTCTTAAAGACAAATGGACTATCAAAAATAACTCAAGATAAAAGATCAATCTTGAACTCTAAAATAACTCCACAGGAAATTGAAGGGGCCATTCAGAATATGCAACTAGGCAAATCTCCAGGCCCGGATGGGCTTACCTCCAAATACTATAAGACTTTGAAGGACTACTTGATACAACCTTTGATGGAGGTATGCAACCAGATCATGGATGGGAAGAGGGCACCAGAAACGTGGAAAGAAGCTTTCATCACATTGATACCTAAGTCAGAATCTGAAAAGACTCAACTTAAGAACTACCGTCCCATCTCACTCCTAAATGTGGATTACAAAATATTTGCAGACATTTTGGCAAGTAGACTTAAAAAGGTCTTAAATGAAGTAATTCACAAGGACCAAGCAGGCTTTCTCCCTGGTAGACATCTATATGAAAACACTAGAAACATCATTGACATTTTGGAACTTTTGCAAACCAATAGGAACACAAGGGCGGTGTTAATCTTTATTGATGCGGAGAAAGCATTTGACAATATATCTTGGATGTTCATGAAGAAAAACTTGGAAGGGATGGGAGTGGGATGGGGGTTTGAAAATGGATTAGAAGCAATTTATTCAGAACAGAAAGCTAAATTAATAGTAAACAATGTGGTGACGGAGGAATTTAAAATTGAAAAAGGGACATGACAAGGGTGCCCTCTATCCCCTCTTTTATTTATTTCAGTCCTGGAGGTGCTACTGAACATGATTAGGGAGGACCGGTCGGTACAAGGGATAGAGGTCGGAGTGAAACAATACAAATTGAAAGCTTTTGCAGATGACTTAGTTTTGACATTACAGGAGCCAGAACCCAGTACAAAAAGAGTTCTAGAACTTATATCTGAGTTTGGTCGGGTTGCGGGATTCAAGCTGAACAAACAAAAAACTAAGGTTTTGACCAAAAATTTGACACCTATAGAAACAGAGGGGTTTCAGAGAGAAACAGAATTAAATGTGGTCAAAAAAGTGAAATACCTAGGGATCTATTTGTCTTCCAAAAACTTGAACCTATTTAAAGATAACTATGAAAAATGTTGGTTGGAAATTAAAAAGGATTTAGAAATTTGGTCAAGATTGAAACTTTCCTTGTTGGGTAGAATCGCAGCTATAAAAATGAATGTATTGCCGAAAATGTTATTTTTGTTTCAAACCCTACAGATCGTGGACAGAGTGGAATGTTTTGGAAAATGGCAGAAGGACATATCTAGGTTTGTCTGGCAGGGCAAAAAGCCTCGAATAAAGTTTAAAATACTAACTGACTCGAAAGAAAGAGGGGGGTTTGCCCTGCCGGACTTGAGGTTATATTATGAATCTGCAGCCTTCTGCTGGTTGAAAGATTGGTTTTTGCTAGAAAACACTGACGTCCTAGATCTGGAAGGTTTTGATAATGCTTTTGGTTGGCATGCATACCTATGGTACGACAAGGTTAAAGTTCATAAATTGTTCAAAAACCATATTGTCAGAAAAGCAATTTTTGCAGTCTGGATGAAATACAAAGACTTATTAGAGAGTAAAACCCCGAGGTGACTGTCACCGGTGGAGGCCAAGGCTCGAAAAAGACCCAATATGGAGGCCTACTGGCCGAAATATTGGGAAATAATTGAAAAAATTGGAGACAATTGGAGGTTGCAGAGCCAGGACAAACTAAAAAACAAGGTGCGAGATTGGTTACATTATGCTCAAATTCAAGAGGTTTTTAAAATGGATAAAAAAGTTGGTTTCCAGGTGGAAAAATCGAAATTGGAGACAGAATTGTTAGAACCAAAAACTAAGATACTATCGAGAATGTATAACTTGCTGCTTAAGTGGAATACACAGGATGAGACAGTTAAATCTGCCATGATAAAATGGGCACAGGATGTTGGACATAACATTATGTTTGAAGACTGGGAAAGGTTATGGAACACCGGAATGAAATTTACGGCATGTAGTGCCTTGAAGGAAAATATTATGAAAATGATATACCGGTGGTACATGACCCCAGTCAAGTTAGCCAAGATATACCACCTGTCTGATAACAAATGTTGGAAATGTAAGGAGGCAGAAGGGACATTTTTCCATCTCTGGTGGACCTGCCCAAAAGTGAAGGCCTTCTGGGAAATGATTTACAATGAATTGAAAAAGGTATTTAGGTATACCTTCCCTAAGAAACCAGAGGCCTTCCTGCTGGGCATGGAAGACCAGAAAGTGTCAAAGAAAGATAGAACTTTGTTTATGTATGCTAGCACAGCAGCAAGAATACTCATCGCAAAGAATTGGAAGACACAAGATTTACCCACGCTGGAGGAATGGCAGACGCAGTTGATGGACTACATGGAATTAGCTGAAATGACCGGCAGAATCCGAGATTTGGATGAAGAATCAGTTGAGGCGGATTGGAAAAAATTTAAAGACTATTTGCAAAAATACTATAAGCTGTATGAATCCTAAGATAGTGCATGATTTGGAAATGTTATGCTTTAGCAAATATGATTAAGCAAATGGTAAAATAAGTGACAAATGAGAAAAGAAGACAACGTGAATCAAACATATTATGTTTATCTTAAAGGTATCAAAATTGAGATACAATATATTGAATATGGATACATAATAATTGAAAGTTGGTCTTTCCGTATTGTTTGGAATGTATAAAACTATGAAAAGAAACGCAATAAAAAATATTTCAAAAAAAAACCACAAAGCAAACTGAACCACAAGCAGAGTGAGTGGACACCTTGCCGAATATATCTGATCTGGATATCAGGGCATTAGGACATTCTTTGGGAGGGTTCTGTTTGTTTGTTTTTAAAGCTGAAGTGCCTTGCGAATATTCAGCTCATTGTTCATCATTAGCAAGCACACGGGAAGCCAGATTAAAGCAGCCTCACACTTGAATTGAATGGATGGAGAGAGAAAGCCTTTATAATTAAGGAGGTGGTAACCTCTAGGAAACTGGCCTGCAGTGGCAGGAATTTAACACCTTCACATATCCAAATTCATGATGAGAAGGAATCATTAACTCTTCCCAGCTTTAAGGCATGGCAGGATGAATGCCAAAGAGAAGCCCAGGGACTTTTCTACCTCAATGGAGCTAGAAATATCCCCCAAGCATTAAAAATTAAGCTGGACGGCTTTCC
Source organism: Podarcis siculus (assembly GCA_034642415.1). Classification (NCBI taxonomy): domain Eukaryota; kingdom Metazoa; phylum Chordata; class Lepidosauria; order Squamata; family Lacertidae; genus Podarcis; species Podarcis siculus. The sequence goes on along the minus strand of JAXCMG010000020.1, from coordinate 32,442,815 downwards.
AGCGCATTTCTCATTCTTCCCCTCTGTTTTTGTTTTCCTCTCTGCCTCAGACCTTCTTCCAAGCTGACGGCAATCATTAGTAAAATATATACATTTCCTGCCATCTGACACCTGCTTGCTTATTGGTCTCCGTTAGTGGTGGATAAATCTGCCAATTGCAATTCTCCCAGTTTCTCATCCTCTCCTAAATTCATTTCCCGACATTTCTGAATCTGTTTGTGATTTTATTTTTAAGTCGTCATGAAAATGCATTGCATTTTAGTACACATTCATCCTAATGCACACAGTTGTTTGCCTAATGTACATGGTTTTATGAGCAATTTTCCCTAATGCAATGTGTTTTTCACAATGCTGTTGTTTTTTTTTCTAATTTGTGGATTTTTATGCATTGTTGTTGTTGTTGTTTAGTCGTTTAGTCGTGTCCGACTCTTCATGACCCCATGGACCAGAGCACGCCAGGCACTCCTGTCTTCCACTGCCTCCTGCAGTTTGGTAAAACTTATGCTGGTAGCTTCGAGAACACTGTCCCACCATCTCGTCCTCTGTCATCCCCTTCTCCTTGTGCCCTCCATCTTTCCCAACATCAGGGTCTTTTCCAGGGAGTCTTCTCTTCTCATGAGGTGACCAAAGTCTTGGAGCCTCAGCTTCTGTCCTTCCAGTGAGCACTCAGGGCTGATTTGCTTCATAATGGAGAGGTTTGATCTTCTTGCAGTCCATGGGACTCAGGAGTCTCCTCCAGCACCATAATTCAAAATCATCAATTATTCGGCGATCAGCCTTCTTTATGCATACTTTCCCCTAATATATGCCTTTTTGCACTTCTCTTTAGAGCAGAACAGCATCACAAAACCCAGAGAAGTGTGGATTGAAAGGGATAGCTTCATTTCGGTTCCTGTATCTCTTGGGGAGGGTAAATTAGCTGGGCTGGCATAAAAATCTGACCTGAACAAAATTTCTCCCCCATCTCTAAAGGCTCATCCCCACCTACATTTGCCAGACTTTGCTCCCCCAGGAAAACTTGTGGTGTCACGCCGAATCAGAAGAAACAGCAACTGGGTTTTCAGTGCATTACCATTTGTTCCAATTTAGCAGAAAACCACTTGGACCTGTACTATAGAGAGATGCTTGGAAGGCTGAATTTGGGCTTAAGGTTCTCCACCCCTATGGTACATGAAGCTTAGATGATGTTCCAGCTCCACAACTTCCACAGATGATGCTCCACAAACACCACAAGTATGGATCACTCTTTCCTACATGTCCCATCAAGCTATGACAGGGTGGTTCATGTAGGCAAGCCTTCACCACCCATGTAGCCCACCTGGTCCACCACACTGTTCTCACAGTGGCCAACCAGATGCCAGTGGGAAGTCTTCAATAAGGACCAAAGCACAAGGGCACTCTCCCATCCTGTGGCCACCAGCAAATGGTACTCCAAGCACAATTCAAAGTGTTGGTGCTGACCTTTAAAGCCCTAAATGGCCTCGGTCCAGTATGCCTGAAGGTGTGTCTCCACCCCCATCACTCAGCCCGGACACTGAGGTCCTCCTCTGAGGGTCTTCTGCTGGTTCCCTCACTGGAAGAAGCAGAGTTGCAGGGAACCAGGCAGAGAGCCTTCTCGGTAGTGGCTCCCGCCCTGTGGAACACCCTCCCATCAGATGTCAAGGAAAGAAACAACTACCTGACTTTTAGAAGACATCTGAAGGCAGCCCTGTTTAGGGGTGTTTTTAATGTTTGATCGTGTTTATACTATTCTGTTGGGAGCCACCCAGAGTAGCTGGGGAAACCCAGCCAGATGGGCAGGGTATAGATAATAAAATTATGGTAATAATAATTCTCAGAGGTATGCTGCTTCTTGACGGTGGAAGTGGAGCATGGTCATTGTGGCTAATAATTTTGGAAAGCCTTCTTGGAATTGTCACATCCTCTTTTAAAGCCATCTAGGTTTGTGACTGGGACGCGGGTGGCACTGTAGGTTAAACCACAGAGCCTAGGACTTGCTGATCTGAAGGTCGGCGGTTTGAATCCCCGCGACAGGGTGAGCTCCCGCTGCTCGGTCCCAGCTCCTGCCCACCTAGCAGTTCGGAAGCACATCAAAGTGCAAGTAGATAAATAGGTACCGCTCTGGCGGGAAGGTAAATGGCATTTCTGTGTGCTGCTCTGGTTCGCCAGAAGTGGCTTAGTTATGCTGGCCACATGACCCAGAAGCTGTACGCCGGCTCCCTCGGCCAATAAAGTGAGATGAGCGCCGCAACCCCAGAGTCGGCCATGACTGGACCTAACGGTCAGGGGTCCCTTTACCTTTACCTTAGGTTTGTCACCATCTTTGCCTCTTGTGGAAGGGAGTTCCATCATTTAACTTTGCACTGTATAAAGAAGAACTTGTATCTGTCCTGAATTTTCCAACACTGAGTTTCATTGACTGCTACCTGCCCAGCAAAATCCCATTTATGCAAAAAGAATGCAGAACCCTGACTTCTCTCTGTCAGGTGCTCAATCACTCCTTCCCATCAGCTGGCAAAAAACAGTCTTCACAACACCTCCAGTTCCTCTCGTTGCTGCCATAGCCACAAACCTTTTCATTTCAGCGGATCATTATAATTTATCCCAATCACGTCCTCGGCTGCGAAAGACCGAGTGATTGTTTCACACAGCAAACAGAGGATTGAAAGAGAAAATACATATAATATGCATATTACAAGTGCCCGAGGCATGAACTACGCACCAATTGTAAATAATATGGCGTCGGGTTTATAGTCAGAGTAAACAAAAGATCCACTTCTTATACAGCCGAGCTATTGGAAGAGGTGAATTTCCTCAATTGATTAAATGCGAAACGCTTTGCAAGGAGAGTTGATACCAATGGAGGCACTCCAGCCCTACAAGTGCTTTTTAATGGGAATGTAGAGAAGTATGAGATTCATTCATCCAACTTAGCAGGTGGGCCATTATGAGGCAATCCGTCACATGCCCCAGACGCTACCTCTGCAGGCGAGGAAGGCAGGTGATTGGATACAGTTATGCTGCTAATTCTCATTCTCTCGCCTTCTTGCTGTTTTTACGGTGCCATTACTTCTCGGTAGTTTAATGGTGGTTTTGAAATGCGTGTGCATAACAATCCGGCAGTGGAGGCTAGTCCATTAAGGGAAATAGGGCACTGCCCCACCAGCCTCAGTTTCCCTTCAGCCAGCTTCCACGAGATCACCCTTTAAATCACATGCCTTTATTTCCCTCTGTTTCTGGTATGCATATTGGGAGAGACACCCTGGACATCCATGCCACAGCATAGCTGTCAACTTTTCCCTTTTCTTGCGAGGAATCCTATTCGGAATAAGGGAATTTCCCTTTAAAAAAGGGAAACGTCGACAGCTATGTGCCACAGGGTGCTCTAAACATTGTACAAACTGCCTCAAATAAAGTGGAAAATTGCAAAGGTTTGCTGAATTATTTCAACCGATTGCTAAAATAGTTGCTTACCGCTTTAAAACGGCTTATGTCTGCGGTTGCACACCTTAGAATATTTTTGCACAACTTTGTACTCATGGTTAGAGCAGAATATAAATCTGTCCTTTGACACATGTACACTTCAGGTTTTGACCAAAGCAAAGTTCATTTATGAATTGTTCAGAGGATTAACCAGAAGATTAGACTTCATCTGATTTTTCTCTGATCAATTCCATCCTTTTGTGCCCCGTGTGCGTACAACCATTAGTCTAAATTCCTGCACTGGACTTTGGGTTGCCGGAGGCTCTGGTCATCCAGAAAAACGCAAGAGTCTAATGAAAATCCTATGTACATAGTCACACACATGAACCAAATGCTGGACATTAGCTGCCTTCACATCACTGCTGATTCTTTCATTCTTTGGGTCAAGAGGATTACTATAAGAAACCCAGCTAGAGGAACCTAAGGTAACCTACTGAGTGAAATCCCCTGGTACAGAACCATTGCATTCAGATGGAAGCAAACGCCCCCCTCTGTACATACATACAAGCAGCATTCCTTTTGCTAACACACATAAACACCCTGGCAAGATGCATTTTGCAATCTCAACACAGAAGGGAGACAAAGACCTCCTCTGCCTGCAAGCATGCTGAATCCAAACCAATTCTACAGTGCATATGTATTTATTCTGGGATCAACATTTTTCTGCACCCCCCCCCCCGGCAATGTTTGGTGGTGGAAGTGGTCTTTTCTCCTTTCCCCCAGTGTAAGGGGATGGCTGTACTTACTTCATCATCATCATCATCATTTATTATTTATACCCCGTCCATCTGGGTGGGTTTCCACAGCCACTCTGGGCGGCTTCCAACAGTATATTAAAATACAGTAGTCTGTTAAACATTAAAAGCTTCCCTAAACAGGGCTCCCTTCAGATGTCTTCTAAAAGTCTGGTAGTTGTTTTTCTCTTTGACATCTGGTGGGAGGGCATTCCACAGGGCGGGTGCCACCACCGAGAAGGCCCTCTTTTACATAGCCAATCAGGGGTGCAAAGCCATGTGGAGTCACATGCGCAGCAATTCCCTTCACTCTAAATTGGTGCAACTCTGAATACGTGACGGTGGTTTAACCTACTGGAATTCTGCAGCTTGGAACAATTATTCATAAACACAAAACACATTTAACAAAGGACAATCATGGACCATTTTAGGCTCAGAATAGCTATGAATGCATATATATGGAATGGGAAAGGTCTCTGAAAAGAGAAGGCAATTGCTTCTGATCCACCGAATGAGAATTTTCACCTTCTATTTTGATCTCATCAGCTAATCTGGGCATGTTTCCAATAAAAACTCTTCCTACTACAAAGATTATACACTTAAAGGAATAGTTTAAATGCAGATATTTTTTTTAAAAAGGAAGTGGGGAGGAGGAAAAACTTTAATTTGTCCAATTTAGTTTGACACAGCCCCAGTCCATCTAATTGGACTTAATATTTTGACAATCTTCTTGCCAGATCCATTTTTTTTTTTGCCCAGCCCATGAGAATCTAATTAAATAGAAACATCTTAACCTTATTGCATTTCAGACGGTGCGATGCAGTTCTTCCTAATCTGCAAGCGTAATGAGAACACCCTGACCCTCAATTTCCCCGTTTAGTGATGATTCGTCCAACTGCCAAAAACCCTGACCATCCTCTCTCTCTCTCTCTTTCTCTCCTGTCTTTTAAAGAATCCTTTATAATCACCAGCTAATAAGATTTACAACCCACATTAGGACATTCAAAAACTTTTAAATAAAGGAAATTAAGGCTGTGTGCAAGAGGAATACAAAAGCTTGCAATCCCACCGATGAAAAAGTAATGGAGAAGAAAATGTGTTTTCCCCCTCCAAAATCAAGAACCGTAATGAGTCAAAATAGCTTTCACTGCCCCACCACCAGCAAATTTAGCTACAGAGTGCAATTTTGCCAATGTGCAGAGGGCAGAGTCCACAGTTTGTTTATTTATTTATTTATTTTTACATCATTTACTGTTTTTAAAATTTGAAGCCATTCACCCCTTGGGACGCGGGTGGCGCTGTGGGTAAAACCTCAGCGCCTAGGACTTGCTGATTGCAAGGTCGGCGGTTTGAATCCCCGCGGCGGGTGAGCTCCCGTCGTTCGGTCCCTGCTCCTGCCCACCTAGCAGTTCGAAAGCACTTCTAAGTGCAAGTAGATAAATAGGTACCACTTTATAGCGGGAAGGTAAACGGCGTTTCCGTGTGCGGCGCTGGTGCTGGCTCGCCAGATGCAGCTTGTCACGCTGGCCACGTGACCCGGAAGTGTCTCCAGACAGCGCTGGCCCCCGGCCTCTTAAGTGAAATGGGCGCACAACCCTAGAGTCAGACACGACTGGCCTGTAGGGGCAGGGGTACTTTTACCTTTACCTTTTTACCCCTTAAAAACATGGATTTAACACCATTTCAAATAGTGCAAATGTCAGAAACTGAGAGAAAAAAAATAGGACTGTAGAATGCAGCATTAATGATCAGGAAACACCCCAACAAAGAGGAGTTTATTCAGCAAAAAAACAGAAGCATGCTACTTATGCAAGTGTTTCCCAAATAATGTGCAGGAAGTGAGAGACATTTCAGATGGAGAAAGCCCATTTCTGCATTCAGATTTAAACACAACTTCCACTTCTTTGGAATCCGCAATGCATTCCCAGCACCCAAAAACAGGTATTTCCCATAAACGTTGCCTGCAAAAATGTGTTATTCTAATGGCAAATGCATTGAAAAATGCACATTTAATATAAAAGCGCATATTTTATGTAAAAAAAGTACGCACAGAACATACACGACAGGACAGAAAAGTATCTCACAGAGCTATAATAATAATAAATAATAAATTTTTATTTATACCCCGCCCTTCCCGGTTCAAAAACCAGGCTCAGAGCATCTAGCAACAAATTTAAAACACTTAATTATAAAAGCAGCATAAAATACAGTATAAAAACATGAATAACAATAAAATTCAAATATCAATTTAGGGGAAATAAGCATTAGATAATCCCCAGGGCTAGCTGGCTGAATTTGCCCTAGTTGGGCCAGCGAGGAGACCAGGGGAGAATTAGCTGTAGGGTCTCAGAGCGGGTGATCTTCATAAAAGGGGAGGGGGAGGGAAGGAAAGGAAAGATCAGGCTGAATTCAAATTAAAGGCCAGGCAGAATAGCTCTGTCTTACAGGCCCAACGGAAGGAGGTTAAATCCTGAAGGGCCCTAGTCTCATGGGACAGAGCATTCCACCAGGTCAGAGCAATCACTGAAAACGCCCTGGCCCTGGTGGAGGATAATCTGAGTTCCTTAGAGACCGGGACCTCTAAACTATGGTTATTCATGGACCTTAAGGTCCTCTGTGGGGCATACCAGGAGAGGCAGTCCCGTAGATAAAAAGATAAAGGGACCCCTGACCATTAGGTCCAGTCGTGACCGACTCTGGGGGTTGGGGCGCTCATCTCGCTTTATTTGCTGAGGGAGCCAGCATACAGCTTCCGGGTCATGTGGCCAGCATGACCAAGCCTCTTTTGGCAGCGCACGGAAACGCCGTTTACCTTCCCGCCGGAGTAGTACCTATTGATCTACTTGCACTTTGACGTGCTTTCGAACTGCTAGGTTGGCAGGAGCTTGGACCGAGCAACAGGAGCTCACCCCGTCGCAGGGATTCAAACCGCCGACCTTCTGATTGGCAAGTCCTAGGCTCTGTGGTTTAACCCACAGCGCCACCCGCGTCCCAGGTAGTTCCGTAGATACGAGGGCCCTAAGCCACAAAGCTATGATGGACTAGAAATGAAACCGAAATGAGCCCGTCTGTCCTGTAGTTTAGAGTGTGAATTTGCCCTTTGCCCTGTGCCGCTGTTCAATTCAATCTGACCATGCTGCCGAACGATGGAAGACTCTTGCAAGATTTCAGGTGCTTTCCTCATGCCCCAGTGCAGCTGTTCTCCCATATGCTCCCTCTTAGGTAGGTTTTAGAAAATCAAGGCCGAGTCCAGCTGTTCCGCTTGCCTTATCCCTTTGCCAAGAGGCCCCCGGCTGGTGCTTGTGAGCCTACTTTGGAACTTGCATTCCATTATGCTCTCTGCATAATAGGCTTCCAAGTGCCAGAAACCCCATCTCCCTGTGGCATAGAAGACTATTTCAAGCAGTAATGGTCATTTGCTAACAGGCTATAAATGGCCCAACAGTTAGCGAGCGAGTCAGATAATGCATGTGTACATCAGGTGCCGACTAGCTTTTGCTTTTCAGTACCACCGCGTTCAGACTTTATGGGACCTGGGGAACAGCTTCCTACAGTCGAATGCCACCTTGTGCTCTTCCATTTTAATATTTAGCAAAATGGGAAGGCTCCGAGGGGAATCTAAAAGCAGGCTGACGGCGTAATTTTTGTGTAACAGCAGACGCACAGTGTCGAGCGCGACGTTGAAGAGGTCGCCCCGATAGCATCCAACTGATCACATATATATTGCTGATTTAACTAGAGCGCTGTTAAGGCGTAACATTTAAGCAAAATTTCTCTGCTATCATTTGAAACTATGATATAGATCTCAAGCATCTGATTGTAAAAGACCTGAATCAGAGCCGGTGTAAATCTGCCAGCTGCAGTTCAGAGACAGTACCCATATATCTCTCCACGTTGCAAGAATTCTGTACAAGGGATGCAGAAACTGAAATTCACCTGCTATCTGGTTTACTGATTACACAGGGGTCCTCTTTGTTGGTCTTAGTGGCTACTAAAGATTTGTAGGGCTGGTATGGAGATAATAATAATAATAATAATAATAATAATAATAATAATAATAATGATAATAATAATAATTTATTATTTATACCCCACCCATGTGGCTGGGCTTCCCCAGCCACTCTGGGTGGCTTCCAACCAAATATTAAAATACAGTAATGCATCAAACATTAAAAGCTTCCCAAAACAGGGCTGCCTTCAGATGTCTTCTAAAAGTCTGGTAGTTGTTGTTCTCTTTGACATCTGGTGGGAGGGCGATCCACAGGGCGGGCACCACCACCAAGAAGGCCCTCTGCCTGGTTCCCTGTAACTTCACTTCTCGCAGTGAGGGAACCGCCAGAAGACCCTTGGAGCTGGACCTCAGCATCTGGGCAGAACAACGGGGGTGGACACGCTCCTTCAGGTATACTGGATCGAGGCTGTTTAGGGCTTTAAAGGTCAGCACCAACACTTTGAATTGTGCTCGGAAACGTATTGGGAGCCAGTGTAGGTCTTTCAAGACCTGTGTTATGTGGTCTCGGTGGCCGCTCCCAGTCACCAGTCTAGCTGCCGCATTCTGGATTAATTGTAGTTTCTGGGTCACCTTCAAAGGTAGCCCCACACAGAGGCCATTGCAGTAGTCCAAGTGGGAGATAACCAGAGCATGCACCACTCTGGTGAGACAGTCCGCGGGCAGGTAGGGTCTCATCCTGCGTACCAGATGGAGCTGGTAAACAGCTGCCCTGGACACAGAGTGGACCTGTGCCTCCATGGACAGCTGTGAGTCCAGAATTACTCCCAGGCTGCGCACCTGGTCCTTCAGGGGCACAGTTAGCCCATTCAGGACCAGGGAGTCCTCCACACCCGCCTGCCTCCTGTCCCCCCAAAACAGTACTTCAGTCTTGTCAGGATTCAACCTCAGTCTGTTAGCTGACATCCATTCTCCAACCGTTATTCAAATGCTTCTGAAATTCTCCTCACCCAAACACATCCTTGGATTTCGTAGTTCCACATGGCTTGGCTTTCATTCTGAAGCATTCAGAATCTTCCATTGTTCCAAATTGTTGCACTAAGCACTGTGGACACTCAGTTTGCCATCTGGACAGGTATGGATGAGTATGTCAATTCTGCTTTCACACAGTCTCTATCCCCGCCCCCCCCCAGTCTTAAATTCAGTTTTGCATATTCACACATCAATATTTTATATTCCATATGAAAATCCACCAAAAATTTAGTTTGTTTGGTTTTGTTTATAACTGGAACATATAATTGGTGTATTGCTATTATTGTAATTTGAACTGATTTGATTTAGTTTGTTATTAATTGGAAGATGGTTATTGAAAATGAATAAAATTTTAACAACAAAAATTAGTGAGAACACCTTCTACACATTTACATATGCAATTTTGCCTAATATGCACATTTCTACAAAGTTCCCTAATGTAATGCATTTTCTTAGGGGCTCTATGCCTCCTTTACCCCAGTGTGTGCATTCTTGGACACCTATGGTATATTGACTGGAGAAATCCATTGCAAAATTCAGATAATTGCAAATTTCTAAGTGATGGCTGTGTTTGAGTCCATGCATTGTTTCAGAAAGAGCAAATTTGCCTTTCAATGCAAACAAAATCAAATTCCCCCACTCCATCCCTACATAGGGATGGATGAATTCATTCGAGTATGTCATAGTGCAACATGGGGATGGGACTTTATAAGCTGTATCTGAACATTACAACCCATGCACCTCCAGCAATCGCCACCTGATGGCGGTAATGTTTGACCTGACAGACTTCTCAAATGCTGAACCAACCTCTGAGTTCTCAAGCACAGAGAAGGAGATCAGAGAACTTCTGCAATCACCACTCTCTCCATACTCCCAAACCAGATAAATATTTTGTTTCCAAGTTCATAGGAGAGCAGAGCTGAATAGTCATGACTTTTAGTTTTCACACCATTGGAAAAGACTGACCACTAGTCGCCACTACCCGAAATGGAAAATCTATGTTCTATTTTTTTTTAAAAAAAAAGTTTTTGAGACTTTTTCAATAGGACTTGCTTCCCAGCACTGAAACCCTGGGGTCCTGAGAAAAAGTACAGTGGTGCCTCGCAAGACGAAATTAATTCGTTCTGCGAGTTTCTTCGTCTTGCGGATTTTTCATCTTGCGAAGCACGGCTATTAACGGCTTAGCGGCTTAGCGGCTATTAACGGCTTAGCCGCTTAGCGGCTTTAAGAAAAAGGAAACAAACTCATCTTGCGAAGCAAGCCCATAGGGAAATTCGTCTTGCGGAACGACTCAAAAAACGGAAAACTCTTTCGTCTTGCGAGTTTTTCGTCTTGCGAGGCATTCGTCTTGCGAGGTACCACTGTATTAGAGAAAGTACTTTTGGTCTGGTCTTAATTGATATCCATGGGGGATTACCTCCAGATTGTCAGTATTTTTCAAGAGGGTCCACACATTTGCCAGAAATTTAGGTTTGTGCAATTAAATTGGATTAAAGTGCTCTGTCTCCAAAGTGCAATAAATTGTTCCATCTTCAAATGTCTGAAGGGCTGTCATGTGGAAGAGGGAGCAAGGAACAAAAACCTTATAGGGCGGGAGGGTGGGAAAAGCAGGAACTGCTGGTAGGTGGAAAAAGAGGGAGATCCCTGGCCGCGCCTTCCTTAAATAGGGCAGGCCACACCCCCAGAGCCAGCCGATTGGTTGGCCAGGGGGTGACGCGGCCGGGGATTCCCCCAATCGCGTGGGAGCTGGGTTCCATCTCCTCTGCAGGGCAGAAGTGGCTATATAAGACTGTTTATATAGGCAATAACTGCGGCGAGAACTCTTTTAGCCCCCAAATGGAAACAACAAGAAGTACCAATGAAAGAAGAGTGGCAGATGAAGATGATGGACTTTGCAGAACTGGCAGAGCTGACAGGAAAAATCCAAAACCAGCATGATCAAGTATTCCAAAAGGACTGGTGCAAATTCATACAATATCTGAAAGATCATTGTAAGCAATTAACATTACTAGCAGGGTTGTCTGAAGACTTGTAATGAGAAGCTTTCTATCTTTCTATCTTTATTTAAATTTTTGAGATATTCTAGAATTGGAAAATATAAATTGCAATGATATAAGGGTTCATTTTGAAAGCCGTGAGGCGGGAGGGAAGGAAGTTGACAGGCTCTAAGAGCCAAGGTGGTATAGCGGATAAAGATGATGTGGATGTATAATATTAAATGGAAAATAAATAAAAATCATAATAAAAAAGAAAGGCTCTCCCATTTTATTCCATCCCTTTCACGTCTCCTCCATTGTTTGTAGGAGCCAATATTTATCCTGCTAAAACCAGCTCTCTCAATCCATCAAAGTATTTGAATGAACAAATGATCCACAAAGCTCTCTGACGTTACGCGTCACAGTTATTTCCCCTGCCTCTCTGAAGATCCAGGCCACCGTTTCAAATCAGAAATGACTTTGCAGAGCCCGTTAGCAATTATCCGCAATGTGCCAAAGCTAAATCCTAAATACTTGTCATGTTCGTCTTCCGGAAAGTTCCCAGTCAAATTCATATCGGAGGGAAAAAATTAGACACATTTCTTGATTTGCAGCCACAGCACCGGGGAAAGCTATGGTGAATTATTCACTCTGCTTATAGTAACTGGGGGCTGAGAGAAATATTTCCCCTCAAACACTTTCTCTCATATATTCAAACGTACTTTATAGCATTGTTTCACTTAAATATTCCTGCTGCCGGTTCCCTCTATCCATTCCCTCCTGAAATGATTTATTTTATTTGATAAAATTTACGCACCACTCGATTGTAAGGAACATCAAAGTGGTTTGCAAAACAAGACACAAACCTATAAAATTATTGATAAAACTGATCAATAGGTTTTAAACATTTAAAAAAATCAATGGACTCGAAACAGATTAAAACTCACATTAATGTGCTAAATACCTGGGTAGGCAGGTCTAAACAAAAATATTTTTAGCAGGAGCTGAAAAGCGTACAGTGAAGGCACCTGGCTGAAATCAATAGGCAGGGAGTTCAGAAGTACAGGGGCTGCCACACTAAAAGATCAAGTTCTTACTAGTGCAAAATGGGTGTTAGGTGACATCTGCAACAGTGCCAGTTCTGCCGATCAAATCAGTTGAGTGGGTAAAGCGAACCTGTAGGTAAACTGGTCCCAAGTTGTTACAAGTTTTAATAAATAATAATAATAATAATAATAATAATAATAATAATAATAATTTATACCCTGCTCATCTGGCTGGGTTTCCCCAGCCACTCTGGGTGGCTCCCAACAGAATATTAAAAAGACAATAAAACATCAAACATTAAAAACTTCCCGAAACAGGGCTGCCTTCAGATGTCTTCTAAAAGTCAGATACTTGTTTATTTCCTTGACATGTTTCAATGTGTTTTTAATCTTTTGTTGGAAGCCGCCCAGAGTGGCTGGAGAAACCCAGCCAGATGGGTGGGAATTAATTGTTGCTGTTGTTGACATCTGATGGGAGGGCGTTCCACAGGATGGGCACCACCACCGAGAAGGCCCTCTGCCTGGTTCCCTGTAACTTTGCAGTGAGGGAACTGCCAGAAGGCCCTTGGCGCTGGACCTCAGTGTCCGGGCAGAATGATGGGGGTGGAGACGCTCCTTCAGATATACTGGCCCGAGGCTCCTTCAGGTATACCAGTAGCACCTTGAACTTGACCCAGTAATAAATCGGCAAGCAGCGCCATTCTCTGAGCACAGGTATTATATACCGACAATTGACCAGGTCCCAAATTGCTTTGGAGCCCAGATCTGGGCCGGGTCAGTCCTGGGTCTGCCTAGGTCTAATCTGGGGTGCTTCATTTGGTACCAGATTGGATGGTGTGTGTTTATGTGTATGTGTGCATGTACATATACACACTCTCACACACACCGTCCTAAATTTTATGTCCTGTCTTTGGAGCTCAGCCAGCTAGGGATTTTCCCTCCCTCCTTTCTTTGCTACCGACTCCCAAGCCTTGTTTAGATCTTGGCTCACTCAGAAGACAGTTTTTCAGTTTCCAGGTTCTAACTTTCCTGTCTGCGGGAGTGCCAAGCATGAAAAAGGATGGCAGGAAAGTAAGTTCATTAATTATACCCATGACAGACTTGGGGAGGGGAGGGGAAGGGAGAGGCGGGTGGGAAGGAGGGGGGAATGAAGAGGTGGGGAGCCGTGGGGGTAAATTAGAGGCTGCAGCACTTGAATGAACATACTAGGTTGTCAAAAGGGCTGTCACAAAGTAATAAATCTCTGCTCGTAATATTAGCACTTTCCATCCAGTCCAGTAACCATTTCTTTCTCCCCCTCCCTCCCTCTCTCTTTTGCCCTTTTTGTGTTTAAATTATTCCTCTGGTGGAAGCTATGAAATGTCCAACTGCCAATATTTTTTAACATTTACTCTCTGAAGGTAGCTCCATACCTATATGTGTGGGGATGTGTGCAGTAGCTCTTCCGTATTTTGGAAGCTCTTGTTCTAGCTGCTGCTGGCAAACATCTTTCCAAATTCTTTGCCTTTCAGGGCCAAGACAGGGAGATGGGGGTTCCGTTTTCCTCCCGAATTCACGCTCCTTGAACCAATCTGCAAACGCAGCCAACTGTGTAAAGGTAAGATTTACATCAATTTGCATCAATTGCTCCACCCACTTTTCCCTCTGACCAGAGGAACTCCCATATCCCATATATATATATCCCATATCCCATATATATATATATACACACACACACACACACACACATGTATATATATATCCCATATATATATATATATATATATATATATATATGATATGGATATATGCTTTCGTAGATTTTCACGGGTACAGGAATGCAGGTTTTGGTGTCC
>JAXCMG010000020.1:32404305-32415046 GCA_034642415.1 Podarcis siculus | reverse complement strand
AAGAAGAAGAAGAAGAAGAAGAAGAAGAAGAAGAAGAAGAAGAAGAATTTATTTCTATCCTGCCCATCACTCTGGGTGACTTCCAACAAAAGATTAAAAATGCATTAAAACACCAGTCATTAAAAACTTCCCTGAACTTCAGATGTCTTCTAAATGTCAGATAGTTGTTTATTTCTTTGACATCTGGTGGGAGGGTGTTCCACAGGGTGGGTGCCACTACTGAGAAGGCCCTCTGCCTGGTTCCCTATAACCTCTGCTTCTCTCAGTGAGGGAACTGCCAGAAGGCCCTTGGAGCTGGACCTCAGTGTCCGGGCTGAACAATGGGGGTGGAGACACTCCTTCAGGTACACAGGGCCGAGGCCATTTAGGGCTTTAAAGGTCAGCACCAACCCTTTGAATTGTGCTCGGAAACATACTGGGAGCCAATGTAGGTTTTTCAAGACCGGTTTTATGTGGTGTTGGCGGCCGCTCCCAGTCACCACTTTAGCTGCCGTATTCTGGATTAATTGTAGTTTCCGAGTCACCTTCAAAGGTAGCCCCACGTAGAGCGCGTTACAGTAGTCCAAGCGGGAGATAACTAGAGCATGCACCACTCTGGCAAGACAGTCTGCGGGCATGGAGGGTCTCAGCCTGCATACCAGATGGAGCTGGTAAACAGCTGCCCTGGACACAGAATTGACCTGTGCCTCCATGGACATCTGTGAGTCCAAAATGACTCCCAGGCTGTGTACCTGCTTCTGCATCTAAAGCAGATGCTCTGTCATTGAGCTATGGCCCTTCTCTATCATGCTTTTTATGAACATCAGAAGAGGCTGCTGGATCAATCCACTGGTCCATTGAGTCCCGCATCCTGTTCTCACAGCGGCCAACCAGATGACCATGGGACACGGGTGGTGCTGTGGTTTAAACCACTGAGCCTCTTGGGCTTGCTGATCAGAAGGTCGGCGGTTTGAATCCCCATGACGGGGTGAGTTCCCGTTGCTCGGTCCCAGCTCCTGCGAACCTAGCAGTTTGAAAGCACATCAGAGTGCAAGTAGATAAATAGGCACCACTGTGGCGGGAAGGTAAATGGCATTTCTGTGCGCTCTGGTTTTCGTCATGGTGTCCCATTAAGCCAGAGGTGGCTTAGTCATGCTGACCACATGACCTGGAAAGCTGTCTGTGGACAAACATCGACTCCCTTTGTCCGAAAGCGAGATGAGCACCGCAACCCCATAGTTGCCTTTGACTGGACTTAACAGTCCAGGTTCCTTTACCTTTTACCTTACCATGGGATCTCTCAAGCAGAACCCAAGCCCAAGTTCCCTCTCCCCTCCTCTGGGTATAGACTTCTTTCTCCACAGAGATGCATTTGCCACCTTCCCAATACAGCTTTTGGCAAATGCTGAAGACACGCCTGTGCTGGTCCAGTGGGTTAACCGTGAGGCAAGGTCCGAGTCCAGTCCGAGGTCGAAGGTGCAGGATGGAGGCAGTCCGTCAAAGCTGAGTGCAGGGCAGGGAGTCGGGCGAGGTCAGGAGCGCCAGCAGGAAAGCAGGACAGGGTTCAAGCAGGAACTGGCTTCCAACAATGTTGCTCCCGCAACTTGGGACTGGGGCTGGCTGGGTTTTATCTGCCCCGAGGCATAGGGCAGCCCCGGTCCACAGGTGACTCGCCTCTCTTGGCCTGGAGGCGAATACACTCCTCCTGCAGGAACTTAGTTCCCTCCGCCTCTCTGCCCTGAGCCTCTGCAGCTCAGGAGAGGCTGGAGGGTTACTGGACCCAGAGGCAACCTCACCTTCCCCTGACGGGGCTGAGAGTAGAGCACCTGCAGGCAATGGGGCCTCCATCACCTCAGGAGCCAGAGCAGACTCAGCTGATGCCTGCACCTGAAGACCCAGCACAAGTGAGGACCCTTCAGGCTCAGGCCCCAGCCCCGGCTCAGCTGGTTCTGGAGGCGGGGAATCCTGTGCAGGCTGGGATTCCTCAGGTTCAGCATCTGAGTCTGAATCCCAGGCCATCACAACGCCTCTTTAACCTGCCCTTTGACACCCGAGATGTGTGTTTTTAGGACCCACCCTATACCTGTGACTGTCATTTTGCAATTAAGTCATACATCATTCTTATGGAAATCACTTTGAGGTGCTTCATAGGAAGCAATTGATACATGAAATTAATAAAAACAACCATTTCCTGTCTTTAGATGCATCAGCCAGTTATGATGTGATGGCTTCTGCTATTGTTCAAAGGATGTGTGGGTGTGTTACATGCAGAATGGTAGGAACGGGATAAGCCTCATTAATTTTTATTTCCTTTCAGCCAACACGTTTGCATGTTAAGCCCTAAACCTATGAATCTCTGCATAGCATGAGTCTTTCATGCAGTACATGGATCTGTAACCAGGACGATATACCATGAATGGCACCGTACGATATGTATTATGTGATTATGTGATTTACATTTGCATCATGATACCACCACTAGGGCATGTTCAGCATTGTTTCATAACAACAAAATAAAAGCCGGCTGGATCAGACCAATGACTGAGTCCGATATCTCATTCTCACAGATAAACAACCAGCTGCCTGTGGGAAACCCATAAGAAGTATTCAAACACAAGAACCCTTTCCATCAGAGAAGCTCCCTCTAAGATCTTCCAGCACCTTGTTATAATGAGCCTAGTACAGTGGTACCTTGGGTTAAGAACTTAATTCGTTCTGGAGGTCTGTCCTTAACCTGAAACTGTTCTTAACCTGAAGCACCACTTTAGCTAATGGGGCCTCCTGCTGCCACCGTGCCGCCGGAGCATGATTTCTGTTCTCATCCTGAAGCAAAGTTCTTAACCCGAGGTACTCTTTCTGGGTTAGCAGAGCCTGTAACCTGAAGCATCTGTAAACTGAAGCGTCTGTAACCCGAGGTACCACTGTAAAAGAAAACTTGTGATTTTCCCCCCAATTTATTGTGAAAGTTCATCTACATCTTAGTGCGAATGTCTCCAAATATAAACATTTTTCTGTGCATTTTTGCCATTATACACTTTTTGGGCAAAGCAATGCCCTCCAATATAATGCATTTCTGCATGTTATTTTCAGTAAAACCTGCATTTTTATGCCTCTAGTATTTGCATTTTTTTTAAAAAAGAACTGCACGGCAAAATTCAGAAAAGTGCAATTTTCTAAGGATGGCTACATTTCGGTTTGCATATACAGTGGTACCTCGGTCTAAGAACAGTCCTAGTAAAGAACGCCGTGGACAATGACCTCCGCAAAACCGGAAGGAGGTGTTCCAGTTAGCGCACTTTGCCCCAGAAGCCAAATGGAAACCAAACACCGGCAGTGGGAGGCCTCATTAGGGAAAGCGCGCACCTCCGTTTAAGAACGCTTCAGTGTAAGAACAGACCTCTGGAACGGATTAAGTACGTAACCCGAAGTACCACTGTAATTTCAGAAAGAGTGGATTAGGCTTGCCTTCAAAGGCAAACTGAATTGGTATAAATCTCCCCACAAACTAAGGGATTTACCCCAGCAGAGACTCCAAGACTCAAGGAAACTGGCCTTAAACTAAGAAGAGTTTGGATTTGATATCCCGCTTTATCACTACCCGAAGGAGTCTCAAAGCGGCTAACATTCTCCGTTCCCTGCCTTCCCCACAACAAACACTCTGTGAGGTGAGTGGGGCTGAGAGACTTCAGAGAAGTGTGACTAGCCCAAGGTCACCCAGCAACTGCATGAGGAGGAGTGGGGAAGCGAACCCGGTTCACCAGATTAGGAGTCCACTGCTCTTAACCACTACACCATGCTGGCTCTCCCTGCTTTCATCAACCCATCAAGTACAGCTTCAGGGAGCCTGCAGAACATGGAATCAGTTATCAGTGGGACAGCTTCCTTATTGTCTTGGAATGGATCAGGTCACCACCAGTGGGTGAAAATTGAAAATGGCAAGGACCAAATAGGGCCTGACGTAGGCAGCAATTATTTAAAACCCATCATCGGCACAGAGCGAATTCCAGCCATGCAAATATGGCCGCTTGTCAGGGGCTCAGGAGCAGAGGGGCAGGAAAGGGAGGGATTAGAGACCGATGGGGAGGAATCCGAGGGAGAAGTTAGCGATGATAGCCGCCCGAGGTCTCTAAGTCTCTCCAGCGAATCGGAGGATTCACAGAAAGGGGCTCCCGTGGGCAGAGCTAGGGGGGTGCCAAAGGGAACACCCCAGGAAGGAGGGGCCAGAGGGGACTCGGAGAGCAGCAGCTGGAAATCGGGACCAGCTTCCCCACCAGAGAGCAGCAGCTGGAAATCGGGACCAGCTTCCCCACCGGAGAGCAGTAGGGGGGAGGAGTCCCAGGCATCGGCGCCAGGCAGCTCTCCGGCAGCGGAAGGACATGAGTCGGGGTTGGCCACGCCTGCGTCAGAGAGCGAGGAAACGGTAGAAAGGAGGGTCGGAGACAGCGCGCGCGCGCCAAGTTCAAATGTACAAGAGGGTGGCGCAATGAGCAGCCCGGAAAGGGAGCCAGGTCCTAAAGCCCGCCGAAAGGAGGGGGAGGAGTCCGAGGGGTCTGCATCCGAAGCGTCCAGGAAGGAAGGGACCCCGGGGGGTGGTAGGACCCAGAGGCGAAAGGAGAGACGCAAGAGGTGGAGTAAGGCTAGAGTCTTAAGCTGGTGTACAGGGGGCGGAGACTCAGATGGAGCTTCGCCGATCTAGGGTCTAGACGTAGAGACGCACGCTAGGGTTTGGAAATGGAAACTACATTTCAATAAAGACTTTTGTACAGTTCTACTGGCTAGCGTTGGTCCTCTGTGAGCTGGGACCGGGAGGCAGTCTCTGACACCGCTAATTGGGGGCTGTCTCCAATGGTCCCATTCCTTAACTTCAAGGTTCCACATCTCTGATAATCCCTCTTCCTACCTGCTAACGCAGAACTAATTAACACGCCAGCGGAAGCGCCTGGGCTTTGACACAGAGAGAAGCAGGAGGAGGCAGGAATTAAACAGCTACAATTAATTAGCCTGCCTCTGTGCTCTCCACGCCAGCAACCTGGGACTTTCTCGCTGGTCTCTGCTCCTATTGTTCACCTCTCTCCCCTGGAGCAAAGCAACGGCTTGTAGAAATTAATTCCACGGAACTTGATTAAAGCTCAATGCTTTAATCACGTAGACAACTCAATAGGAGGGGATGCTGTGACAACTGCAAGAACACCCAGGCTCCCCCTTTTCACATAAAGTAGGTGGCACACCAACCTCAGGTCCATAACACAGCAATGGTCCTAACTAAGGATGGGCCAACTCCCCTTGGCTCACCTCAACAGGCATTCTCATGCTTCCATCTTTCCTTAATTTTTTAGCTATTTTTTTTTTTAATTCTAGGCTATAAGAACATGACACAAGAAGAGGCATGCTGGATTCAGCCAATGACTCATCTGGTCCAGCATCCTGTTCTCATAGTGGTGAACCAAATGCCTATCGGAAGCCTGCAAGCTGCCCATGGCTGCTGGTGTGTTGGAGAAATATATTTTCCATTCTTTGAACTGCCATCAGAAGCCACCATTCCCATTCATCTTTATGGCATGATCAGAAGCATCCAGGGCTGGGAAACCTGTCATTCTCCACATGTTGCTGGGCCACAGTGTTTATTATATTTTTATTATTATATAGTTATTTATGCCCCATTTATTTATTTATTTATTGCATGACTGGGGCTCAAGGCAACTTACAGCTAAAATAAGAACCTGGGGAAAATAACAATTAAACGCTTAGAAGTTAAACTATAGGTAGAAACATAGATGTTAGATAGATAGATGAAAGATTAGATAGATAGATAGATGATAGATAGATAGATAGATAGATGATAGATAGATAGATAGATAGATAGATAGATACAGATAGATTAAATATACCCGTATTTTTCGCTCTATAAGACGCACCAGACGACAAGACGCACCTAGTTTTTGGAGGAGGAAAACAAGAAAAAAAATATTCTGAATCCCAGAAGCCAGAACAGCAAGAGGGATCGCTGTGCAGCGAAAGCAGTGATCTCTCTTGCTGTTCTGGCTTCTCGGATAGCTGCACAGCCTGCATTCGCTCCATAAGACGCACACACATTTCCCCTTACTTTTTAGGAGGGAAAAAGTGAGTCTTATAGAGCAAAAAATACGGTATTTAAAGCATACAGATAATTACAATAAAAGCAGCACAGCACCAGCCTTGTCGTTAAAAGCAGTCAGTTCACCAAAGCCTGTTGGAATAAGAAGGTAATCGCCTGCTGGTGGAAAGATAACTAGGAAGGACTTCTCTGGGGAGAGAGTACCAAAGTTTGGGAGCAGCCACAGAGAAGGCTCTTTTCTGTGTCCCCACCAAGTGTGCTTGTGAAAGTGCAGGTGTTAAGGAAAGGGGGGAAATGCAGAAATCATGTCTACCCTCCACAGTGCAGCTGCAGGCATCTTGTGAATGTCTTATCTACATTTTTAGACAAACTTGCATGTAGCACTGGGTACATAAGGATTCACGTTATAGCATTCATTGCTGGGGAGTACAGGATAATCTATTGGAGACATGGAGAGTGTTGGAACAATCCTGTGAAAATGCAGAACACTTTGTGAAAAGCTTGTCTGTGGGAAGTTGGACAGCTTGCAAAAGATTCTGGACTCTGAGAACTCTGGCAGTTGCAGGACTTTGAAAGCAACTGGACTTTGCACTTGCCTTGTGGCCTTTGTCTCACCATTGACTTTGTAAGCAAAGAACTCTCTCTGGGCTCAGCGAGTGAAGACTTCTTGCAGCAACTGTAAGAAGTGTGTATGTGTGTGTGTAGCATGTGTGTTTGTGTATGCCAAGTAAAAGCTATCTCTGCTACACAGTTGTTTCCAGTGGTAAGCTTAACCACTTGACTGAACTTCTGTGCCGCATACACAACACCCAACAACAGGACTGAGAGATCTCAAAACCCAGGCAGGTTTGTATGAGAGAATAGATTCTTTCAGATAGCTTGGACCTAAGCCATGTAGGGCTTTATGGATCCTAACCAGCACTTTGAATTGTGCTCGGAAACAATTTGCATCATTGGTGTTCCTGAATCCATAGGATGAATATACAGTGGTACCTCGGATTAAGTACTTAATTCGTTCTGGAAGTCTGTTCTTAACCTGAACCTGTTCTTAACCTGAAGCACCACTTTAGCTAATGGGGCTTCCCGCTGCCGCCAAACTGCCAGAGCACGATTTGTGTTCTCATCCTGAAGCAAAGTTCTTAACCCGAGGTACTATTTCTGCGTTAGTGGAGTCTGTAACCTGAAGCGTATGTAACCTGAGGTACCACTGTATGCGGAATGGCATTATCCCAAAGGAGACAGTGGGATTAGGAATTCCTGATGCACTCTCCACTACAGCTGCTAGGTGAGGGGGAATTGCAGGACTCTCATCATTTCCCAGAAAACACAGCCCTGTCCCTGAGCTTCAAGTGATTGGACAAAGTCAACCCTGTGGGGTGGAGTGGTTCTTTGCCCAAAGGGAAATCTGTGTTGGAGAAATTGTTGTTGGTTGGATCTGAGCATTTCTAGAAAGGTATCAGGTCCTGATGCTTTCTCACTAAGTCCTGAGTGCCATACAGGCATCTACCTGTCCCTGATGGCGCTATGGCCACCTTTTATGATTAAGGGCTTGGGTTCATTGCTGTACTGATTTGCCCTGGGATTCATCCATATGAAAACAGTTTTGTGGAAGCCACTGTAACAGAGATATGGAGCCTAAGTTCTTTGTGTCTCTGTATTATACTGCAGCACCTTCCAAATTCATGCAAATTGCATGCAAATCCACACTAGCTTTCCGATGTGGCCATTAATGTGGATTGGAGTTGCATTTGAAACTCTGAATGTTAAGCTGTGAAATATTGCAAAAATTGGAAAAAAACAACAACAACACACAACCCCAAACCTATCAAGAAAGTATATATCACACCACCGTCACACCACCAGATTCTAATTTTGTTCATTCCAGCTCATTTTGAATCTCATTTCTAATGTTAAGAACAGCAGCAACAGCAGCAATATTTATATCAAGGTTGAGTAGAAAATGACTGGAGGGAAAGAAAGAAAGAGAGAGAGAGAGAGAGAGAGAGAGAGAGAGGGAGAGAGGAAAAAAGATATTGTCATTATCACAGAGATGAGAAAATTGTGTCATATCTGAGATCAAAGCACTTCATAAAAACGCTGAGAATTTTTCATGGCAAGACATAAAGTGTTCGATGAAAGGAGAGGAGAAGGAGCAAATCAAAGAGCTGGTAAGGGAGTCATCGTTTGTGGTGGTTCTATAGGGGATTTTCAAGCAGTCAGTTCCTCTCTCCCTTTTGTCACCACTCAACTCCTTCATCTGCATTGCTTTCATCCTGAGGGATGCCCCTTCTAAAGACTCTTTATCTGTGTTGCCATTTCACATGAATGACGATGGGATTTCCCCTCCTAAACCTGCCCATATGAGGATTGTATAATTCTTTCAAAGCAGTCCAGTCAAAGATTCATTTGTTGTTTAGTCGTGTCCGACTCTTCGTGACCCCATGGACCAGAGCATGCCAGGCACTCCTGTCTTCCACTGCCTCCCGCAGTTTGGTCAAACTCATGCTGGTAGCTTCGAGAACACTGTCCAACCATCTCGTCCTCTGTCGTCCCCTTCTCCTTGTGCCCTCCATTTTTCCCAACATCAGGGTCTTTTCCAGGGAGTCTTCTCTTCTCATGAGGTGGCCAAAGTCTTGGAGCCGCAGCTTCAGGATCTGTCCTCCCAGTGAGCACTCAGGGCTGATTTCCTTCAGAATTGAGAGGTTTGATCTTCTTGCAGTCCATGGGACTCTCAAGAGTCTCCTCCAGTACCATAATTAAAAAGCATCAATTCTTCAGCAATCAGCCTTCTTTATGGTCCAGCTCTCACTTCCATGCATCACTACACAGATTCATAGAATCGAAGAGTTGAAAGGGACCCAAAGGGACATCTAGCTCAACCCCACAATTCCCACGAGACCTTTGATTGGAGATGGGCAGCAGCATCAACTAGCAGTTCCAGCCCTACTGTTAGAATTTCAAATTCTGGCCAAGAGGGGTGAGGATCAAGGTGACGTAAAGCAGGCTGGACCCCTTCAAGTGACAAATTTAATTTATCATTATCATCAATGCGAGGAAGCATGTTGCACAGGCTTAAATCTGTGTTTACTCAAACGAAGTCCCAGTGTAAATTTGGCCTCCATTTGTAATTACACTTAATTTGTGCACTTGGCCAAGAGTTTCTCAGTACCGCAGATTCCCAGAGGTACACACTTTTAAAACAGAGACTCGGAATCACGCTCCTGAATATAAAAGAGGCAGTCAATTGCCAGGAACCCAGGTTAATTTAAGGTAATTGCTCCTCAGGATGATATAAGAGAGAGGGAAAACTGTGGGTTTTTGGTACAAGCCTTGGCAAGCAAAAGCCTTTGTAAGTGGCGTTTGGTTCTCGCAAAGTATTTCTCTCCCCCCACCCCAATTCATCATAGGAGCTTTCGTTAGCAGGAGATAAACAGATTTCTGTTGGGTGGGGGTGAGACACAATTGTTGGCCGGCAAACTGCCCCAAGGGTGCATCACTGGGGCTCAAGACCAGTGATGAGGATCCTCAGACCTGGGGACCACATGTTGCTCTGCAAACCACTCCATTTGGCACTTAAACCTTTCCCAAGCCACACCCCTCAATAACTCAATGAATTGCAGGGGGTTGGAGTAGATGACCTTTGGGATCCCTTCCAACTCTACAATTCCACAATTCTATGATTCTATTACTCTGCTTCATACTCTCCCTGAGCATTTCTGCCTTGCTGACAAGTGTCCTTGAAATTCTGAAAATTTCATTTCTTTGCCTGAATGGAGGAAAGAGAGGGAGGTGTGAGTGTCTGTAGAAACACAGGTAAAATTTACAGTTGTTGGTCTGCTCACTTTGGGCTCCAGCTCCAGCAACCATGGACATATGGGCCCCGGTAGTTTGGCCAGAAAGGAATGCAGCCCTCAATCTGAAAAGAGGTTCCCCACATCCAGAAGGAACAATAGTCAGGAATGATGGAAGTTGCTTGTGTCAAAAAACATCTGGAGGACCTCAGGCTGTAGAAGGCTGGACTAGATATATGAAACATGGTTTGATACAGCAGGGGTCAGTGTGAGCCGCCGGCAGAATCAGCAGGAGAATGATCCTGGAGGGCGCACAGAATGATGAGAGGATGATCCTGGGGTGGCGATCATTGCGCTGTGGGGGCTGCCATTAAGGGGGAGTGAATCAGAGATTAGTGGTGGGCAAGAACCCTTTGATCCCCCTCTCATGCTCTCCCCACAGCAGAATCCTCCCATCTTCCCACAACCCACACTGGACACTTCAGGGGAAAAGGAAGCACATCAGAGTGAGACACTGTCGGCACACCCGGAGCGGGAAGCAGGGTTGAGTGTAAACAGCTCCCCAGCCGCAGATGTAGATGGACAAGATGAGCTCCAAGGAGAACTTCCAACTCTGACATTAGGTGATTTGAAGGGAAGAGAAAGGAGAGCTATGCATATAAATTGCTGAAATACTTAAGAATGAGCATACACAAATTCAGTTTCATATTCTTAGGTTTCGTTTCAGTTTGGGATGAAGAAATCTAATTTTTGCAGACTCTTTTCTCCATCGCCTCTCATTGCACCTGAGCAAATTGTGCTGTTAAGTGGCTTTTAGACAGGGACAGAATATATATATATATATATATATGCAGGTTTTGGTGTCCTCGGGTGTCTT
>JAXCMG010000020.1:32374416-32396541 GCA_034642415.1 Podarcis siculus | reverse complement strand
ACATCTCAGAGCCCAGGGGCACATCTCAGACAGGCAAAGGGCACATCTCAGAGCCCAAGGGCACATCTCAGCCAGGCAAAGGGCACATCCCACAGTCCAAGGCCACATCTCAGTCAAGCAAAGGACACATCTCAGAACCCAGGGCCACATCTCAGACAGGCAAAGGGCACATCCCACAGTCCAAGGGCACATCTCAGACAGGCAAAGGGCACATCCCACAGTTCAAGGGCACATCTCAGTCAAGCAAAGGACACATCTCAGAGCCAAGGGGCACATCTCAGCCAGGCAAAGTGCACACCCCACAGTCCAAGGACACATCTCAGACAGGCAAAGGGCACCCCTTAGAGCCCAAAGGCACATCCCAGCTAGGCAAAGGGCACATTCCAGCCAGGCAAAAGCACTCAAAGAGGAGCAAGAGCAGAGTTGTTATGGGGTGTGGCTTGAGGAGTGGGTGTGTGGTTTAGATAGTGCCTGTCTGAAGAGAGTCCCCAAGGATGGAGAAAGAGAGAGGTCTAGTGGGTCACATTTGGCACCTGAGCCTGAGGTTCCCCACCCTCGCTTTACAGAATAGCACAAGCATAAAAACAAGGCAAAGCAGAAACAAGGTTCCTGCATAAAGGAACAGGAAAACAAGGTTTTTAAAGCGGAAGAGAGGTGACAGTGAGATAGAAGGAGGGTGAAGCAACTAAAGTGCAAAAATGTATGTACCACTTCAGACTGCAGGGAGTCAGGTCACAGTTTCAGTGCATTGCTATAGAACAAAACTCACTGCAAGTAGAACATTAGCACAGCAGGGTATGGGCCAGGCTACATCTTTTCTCTCTGATGAGCTTTGAGCATTTTGCTATGGGGTGTATTGAAAAGTGGCACACTCCTGACCACCAGGAAGAAGCCAGGCAAGCTAAGCCATCACCTTCAGGTTCTTCCATCGACACGCTGCATGTGGAGACCAGGACCAGATCTCCTGCCAGCAAGCAGCGTCACACCACAGGGAGAACCTTGTCTTGTGTATGAAAATAATAATAATATCAGCCTTTAATTCCCTCTTGGGTGCCCTGTGCTCCACTTTGGACAAATAACTGGTACCAGAGACTGTTCAAATGGCAATTTTTTTACCCGCAGATTCTTTTATGTGTCTTCAAAGGGTGGTTTTCCATCTCTCTTTTGCAAGTTTTATTTTTAAAAAATTGCTGGCCGGTGATGGAATGTGATGGGTGTGTTTGTGCGTGTACACACACACATACCCTGTACTTGGGGCTGTTTGGAAATCCCAGCCCAGCAAAAGAGGACTCTGTGCAAAAATCACCAGTCTCTGTGTTGCTCATATAGATGCAAATGTTTGCCTTGATGCTTATCCCTGTCTCCCTCACACCAAATGTCCTCGATTCAATTTTTGACTCAGAAGCAAAGTGCTTTTGAGAGCACTGCTTTTTGAGAGAATTGTTTCCTGAAAAGCTCTTTCCATGCGGGAATGTTTGCCATTTTCTATTCTGCCTCAGTAACTCAAACACTATTAAGCATTTAGAATTGTTCCATCCTGGTCCTTAATGTGTGATCTTAAGGCAGGGTACTGTTATTTAAAATAGCTGAGCAGGTTATAAATGCACCTAAAATCAACTGGAGACTCACTTGTAAACTCAAATATAAAACATGTCATGCAGCTATCAAATTCTAACTATATTATTATTATTATTATTATTATTATTATTATTATTATTATTATTATTACTACTAAATGTATTTATATCCAGGGAACAAGAAGTACAACAATGTGACAACATAATATTGTATATAAACAGCAGAATTTATCATCTGATGTAATAAACCAGAAATGGTAGTTGAGGGAAATCAACGGTGGGGGGGGGGTGGATAGGAAAATGTATGTTTAGCAATGATATTGGATATTTGATTTGAGAAAAGAAAAATCAATTAAAAATATATATTTTTAAATGTATTTATATCCTGCCATTCTCCTAGGTTGAGCTTCAAGGCACCTTACAAAGTTTAAAAACAATAACTAAGTTGGTGGACGTCATCAGTGGGAGTGAGTTCCACAGTTTAACAACATGCTTTATGGAGAAGCACTGTCGGTTATGCCTTGAATCTTACAACATTCAGTTTAACTTTATTATGCTTTTAGATTTGTTGGAAGCCACCCAGAGGAGCTGGGGCAACCCAGCCAGATGGGTGGGGTACAAATTGTTGTTATTTCATGAGTTTTAGTGATATATAGGAGGGAAGGCCTCTCCTCCTCCCAGAGGGGAGAAGTTGTGAGTGGGAGCAGCTTTCCGCAGCGGCAGGGAGACGTGTTCAGCTCCCTGCTTCTGATTGCCCCTGCTGCTGCCTCTGCGGCTTCTGACTGGTCAAGCCTTTCAGCTGGCCAATAGGGCCGGCTGGTGGGCGGGGCTAGCCACATTTAAACAGCCGCGGCAGCGCTCTGCTCCCAGTCTGTTCCTGCTTTCTCCAGATCTCCCGCCCTCCGTCCCTCTTAGGTCAGCTTCTTCTGCGTATTGACCTTGCTATGGACTTCAGTTGGTTGCCTTGGTTGCCCAAGGGGCCTGGTAGGACTTTTTTATCATTTGGCAAATTGGCACCAGCCTCTTGGTTTTTCCGCCTACCTCGTAGCAACTCATCACAACTTTCTGGTATTGGCGGTTAGGCATTGGAATAGGTGTGCTGTGCTGGAGGATTGGGTATGGGCCATCATCTACCCCTCCTCTTTTGGGTATTAAAGGAATTCGGCGGTCGTGGATCCTGTCTGATGCCCTGCTGGTGGCTAGGGCCATGGCACGACCCCTGCTGATGTCATGGGGGAGCTTCCAGTTGTATTTGCATCAACAAGCTCCTCCCACTGGTTGTTAACCCTGAAATGACTCCCTGCTGAGCGGGGTGGAGTCTGGTATTGCTGTTTCATCCAATGCCTAAGCCAATACTACTCACATGCCAAGCAATAAAGTTCTGGACTTATTTTGCCCATTAACCTAAAATAATTGGAGCTATTTTGTCCTTGCAGAGGTACCAGCATGTTGGGAGCATATATATATACTAAGCATATATGCATATTCTCACATCTACTTTACATATTTAATCTATGCATATTGACATATTCTTTTTAGAACAGTATTTTTCCATGTATTCTTCAAAGCAATTCCATTCTAATTTTCAATTTTGATTCGCTTGGGATCTTATGGCTGCTGTTAGTTTTGCCAAGTCCATGTACACTGGTACCTTGGGTTACAGACGCTTCAGGTTATAGACTCTGCTAACCCAGAAATATTACCTCGGGTTCAGAACTTTGCTTCAGGATGAGAACAAAAATCGTGCAGCCGCGGCGCAGCGGCAGAGGGAGGCCCCATTAGCTAAAGTGGTGCTTCAGGTTAAGAACAGTTTCAGGTTAAGTACGGAACAAATTAAGTACTTAACCCGAGGTACCACTGTATTCACTTAGTTTACAAATCCTTTAGAGGGTATTTTTCCATTTGCTGGCTAGCACTCAGGTTCTGCTTAATGGTTTCCCACGGGCATTTGGTTGGCCACTGTGAGAACAGGATAGTGGACTAGATCCTGAACTAGAGGGGCCAGTGGCAGATCCAGCGGGCTCTTCTCGTGTTCCTCTGAGAAAACAAGTAAATTGCCTCAAGGAAGGAAGGGGGGGGACCACCCACCCATACAACAACGGCAAAGAAAAACTTCTTGCAGTTCAAGAAGCAGATGGTAAAATTCAGGCAGCTCAATTTAAATGACACCCCATAAAAAACCTGCCAGATTATATGGGGCCATCAAGCCACCCGAGTCCTCTCTCACTTGCTTTTTATTTACACGTCTAGTGCAGCCCCTGTTGTTAAACCTTTCCTGGAATTTAAGGCTGTTTCTTTTTAATGCCCCTGTCTTACACAGCATCCGACGAGCTCTTTACAAATCAGGCCCATGACGGCGTCATAATCGCCTTCCCCGGTGTAACTGGGTGATAAAATGCGAGAAATTACAAAGAAGAGGCTTAATGGATTCAAGGAAGGAGCAGCATCCTTAAAAGACAAAAGATTCATAGGAGGGGGGGGGGCTTTCCTCCCTT
The DNA here is from genome assembly GCA_034642415.1 of Podarcis siculus. Lineage (NCBI taxonomy): Eukaryota > Metazoa > Chordata > Lepidosauria > Squamata > Lacertidae > Podarcis > Podarcis siculus. The sequence continues at coordinate 32,392,469 of JAXCMG010000020.1, read as the reverse complement.
CTTCTTTTTATTATGAATAACTCCAGAAAAGAAATTATGGAAATGCGGCGTGTGTTTTACAGCTCTTCAAGTGCCCAAGTGAGATTTAGTGGGGGAGAAAGTAATTAACACCCCCCCCAGCAAATTGAAGCTTTAATTGTGTTTTTTAATATATATAAAGGCCACCTAAGGTGGAGATCAGCTCTTGTCATCTGCATAGCAATAACCAGGGAATTAGGGGTATCGAGTGAGTCTCCGAGTCGACTGTCAAAGGGCGACGTGAATGCAAAGTAATCTATGATGGATGGGTTTCGTTTGATTTTGCAGCCTGTCCAATCTTTAAGGGGCAAAATGTCAGCATAGCCAGCTGGCGATGGAGATGTAGGGAGGCATATTCAACTGTGTCGAAGAAGAAAGAACAATCTTGTCGCCGAGAGAAGTATTTGGGCCTAACTGAGCTCACATCTCAGAGATCCCTATTAGGTGCAGAAGGGGAGAGAGCTAGCTGCCCGTGGCAGATTATAATGCTGTTTTACGAATATTGCAATGCAATACAATCCGATGGTGCTGCCTCCAAACTTGGAATATTGTGTACGGTTCTGGTTGTTGTTGTTGTTGTTGTTGAGTCATTTAGTCGTGTCCGACTCTTCGTGACCCCATAGACCAGAGCACACCAGGCACTTCTGTCTTCCACTGCCTCCTGCAGTTTGGTCAAACTCATGCTGGTAACTTTGAGAACACTGTCCAGAGCATTCCACCAGATCAGGGCCACAGCCGAAAAAGCCCTGGCTCTGGTTGAGGCCAGCCTAAACTCCCTGTGGCCCAGGACCTCCAAGATGTTTTTGTTTTAAGACTGTAAGGTCCTCCGTGGGACATACCAGGAGAGGCAGTCCCGTAGGCTTTAAAGGTTAAAACCAGCACCTTGAACCTGATCCTGTACTCCACCGGGAGCCAGTGCAGCTGGTATAGCACCGGGTGAATGTGATCCTGCTGTGAGGACCCCGTAAGGAGTCTCACCGCGGCATTCTGCACCCGCTGGAGTTTCTGGGTCAGTCTCAAGGGCAGCCCCACGTAGAGCGAGTTACAATAATCCAGTCTGGAGGTGACCGTCGCGTGGATCACAGTGGCTAGGTCAGGGCGAGAGAGGTAAGAAGCCAACTGCTTAGCTTGGTGGAGATGGAAAAATGCTGCCTTTGTTATAGCTGCAATCTGCACCTCCATGGAAAGAGCAGAATTTCTGCTTCCAACTTGTGAGGCAGAGCATAGTCATCCTGGCTAGTGGCCATCACTAGCCCTTTCTTCTCCATGAATTTGTCCAAACCTCTTTTAAAGCCATCTAGGGGGCACTGTGGGTTAAACCACAGAGCCTAGGACTTGCCAATCAGAAGGTCAGCGGTTCGAATCCCCATGATGGGGTGAGCTCCCGTTGCTCGGTCCCTGCTCCTGCCAACCTAGCAGTTCAAGAGCACGTCAAAGTGCAAGTAGATAAATAGGTACTGCTCCGGCGGTAAGGTAAGCGGCGTTTCCATGCGCTGCTCTGGTTTGCCAGAAGCGGCTTAGTCATGCTGGCCACATGACCTGGAAGCTGTGCACCGGCTCCCTCAACCAATAAAGCAAGATGAGCGCCGAAATGAACGTCGGCTACAACTGGACCTGATGGTCAGGGGTCCCTTTACCTTTACCTTTAGGTTGGTGGCCATCACTGCTTTGGAGAGGCAGGTTGGAAAGACTTTGAGGAATGTATCAAAAAACATAATTGAGAACCAAATCTTAATTTGGAAAATATTCCTGAGGACAAGGAAAATCTCCAAAGCGAGGAGGGAGGGAGGAGTTGAAGAACCCAAAGCAGATGCATGCTTTAGAGAATTAATCTGAACTAACGAAAGCTGATAGAAATGACTTTCATTCTCACTCTCCGGTGAGATGAGAGGCACAAGCCAAAACTCTAATTCGCGCTCTCCTTCCCAGGAATAATCTGTGCGCCTCCCCTCCCCCAAATTACTCTGCCCAACGAGCCTACCTGCTCACAAACCTATAGTATCAATTTATATGCTAATGGACCTTGCTTTGTGATTCAAGGCATGTCCCTATCAGGGCTGCGCTCACAGCGCAAAATGCATTTCATCTCCGAACGGAGGGGCTGGGGCTCAAGGAAACAAAAAAGGCATCAAATCCTCAATAATTGGATCATTGATGGAGTTCGTCCCTGCAGATTAAGCTGCTATTTCATCTCATCCTCTCACCTGTTTGGCAGGAGGCTTCTGAAAGTGTTTTGTAATTAGTTAAACTTTGTAAGGTGGTTGGGGGAACGTGGAACTCACAAAAATAGCCATTGACTTTTCTTTGGGGTTTGTTCCTTTTGAATGTTCTCCAGACAGGCCAACTCTCTCTCTCTCTCAAAAAAAAAAAAAAGAAAGAAAGAAAGAAAAATAAATCAGTGGTCTTGATACAAGATGCATGCCTTGTGCAAGCTGAGAATGCAGGAAAATGCTGCCTGCAATTTAAAGCAAATCAACCTTTCAATTGCAACCGTTTGCAGATGACAGCAAAGTGGGAGGGGAAGCTAATACTGCAGAAGACAGCATCAGGGGTTCAATACGAATTTCAGAGATTGGAGAATTTGGCCAAAACTAACAAAATCAGTTTCAACAGGGCCAAAGGGAACGTTCTGCACCTAGGCAGGAATGACCAGATGCAGAAATATGGGGTATAGGATATGTGAAAATGATCTAGGGGTCTTAATAGAGTGCAATCACATATAGAATCATAAAACTGTGGAGCTGGAAGGGACCTGAGGGTCATCTAGTCCAGCCCCCCAGGAATCGCAACTAAACCATTCCTGACCGGTGGCCATCCAACCTGTGCTTTGTTGTTTAGTCATTTAGTCATGTCCGACTCTTCGTGACCCCCTGGACCAGAGCACGCCAGGCACTCCTGTCTTTCACTGCCTCCCGCAGTTTGGTCAAACTCATGCTGGTAGCTTCAAGAACACTGTCCAACCATCTCGTCCTCTGACGTCCCCTTCTCCTTGTGCCCTCCATCTTTCCCAACATCAGGGTCTTTTCCAGGGAGTCTTTTCCAGGGAGTAAAAAACAAGTAAGTATCTGAGAGGTGGTTTAGTGAGTGAGAGCAGGTAGCGGAAGTTATAGGTCTGGATAGGCAACCCATGATTGTAATGGACCGGTACTGTTTATGAAACCGCACGCTTGTTAAACTGCAATAAATAAACAGAAGTTTATGTTCCGATTTAAACCTGGCTGGACTCAGTATTGTACCAGGTAGGGCCTGGGTGGTGGCAGCGAGAAATTAAGTGGTGGCACAGGGATCAATAGACGGTGAAACGTCCGGGGACCCTGTGTGATCGCCACAAGGACCTCCTGACCTCCATTACATCTATGCTCTGCCTTTTCTTGAGGCAGGAACTCCAGGTAGTTTACTCTGCATGGTCCCCCCCGTTTTATTCTCACAATGAACATATTCCAAGAGAATGTCACTTGCCCAAAGCCAGGGAGATTCATGGAGCCGTGATTGACTCCAGCTACAGAAGCTGAAACAGATGAACAGACACTTGGGCTGGGGTGTTGTTTAAGGGTGGGTGGGGGTTGTTGCTGTTATTGATATTATTTTTTATTATTGTTATAAGTTTGTGGGTGCAAGACTCCCTGAAATTCCTGGCACCAGCAGTGTTAGAATTTAATTAAGGCGTGGAGGTGTTAGAACGAGGAATAAGACAGAAGTTATGCATAGGACTCATGTATATAAAGCCAGACCCCTGTGATCAGTCTCTGTGTTAGACAATGATAATCCTAGGGAATCAACATCAATTAAGTATTAATTAAGTCAGGCTAATCCCCTTTGACGTGTTAGCCTGGGGTAATGGGTCATTAGCACGACACAAGATCAAAGCGAGTGTGGCCTCTGCTTGGGTTACATAAAGCCAGGGATTTAGAAGAGATAGTTTGGAAGAGATAGTTTTGGAAGAGATAGTTTTGGAAGCAACGGGCTGAAGAGGGAGGCAGAAAAATAGCTGCTGGCGGTTTGAATCTGTATGGAGAAGGCAAGACCCTCTTGGAATATAATGTTGGGGACCCCTCCATTGTAGACGCAGGCTGTATATATGTGTAAAAAACCTCACCCATATATCATAAAGACACAGCAATCTCCACTGTGCCTCATTCCCCCAAGGAAAAAGAGATACTACAACTCTTGGAATCCTGAAGTGCTGTGAAGATTAGGGTGGTATACAACATATCTTTATTTTTGATCTTGTGGTTTATGTGGAAGCTGCTCAGTTCGGTTGCATATTTTTTGATTCTAGATTCAGGTAGGTAGCCGTGTTGGTCCAGTGGTGTCCAAACTTTTTTCAAAGAGGGCCAGATTTGATGAAGAGAAGGGCCATGAGGGCTGACCAAAGGGCCAACCAAAGTTGTTAACCTTTTTTTTTAAGGATTGAAGTTGTTTTTATGATTTTACCCCAAAGTTGTTGAGCTTATTTTAGGATTGAAGTTGCTGAGCTTTTTCTAGAGTTGTAGTTGATGAGGTTTTTTTAGTTGATGAGGTTTTTTTAGGATTTTACCCCAGGAAATAAAATGTTGATTAAACCAACCAGCGGGCCAAAATGGACACCTTAGAGACCAACTAAGTTTGTTCTGCGTATAAGCTTTCATGGACAATTTTTTTTTAAAAAAAGTTTTCTTTGTTGTTTATGACTACTTTTGCAACATTGTGCATTTTTAATGTTGCGAGCCACCTTGAGCATTGTTCAAACTATGGAAAGGCGGCATACAAATGAAATTACGTCTGTATGCATGCCCGATTCCCCGTTCATCTTAGGGAGACATACGCAGCAGGTTCCCAAATGTATCCATGATTAGAGATGTGAGAAGGCAAAGTGGTCCATTCTGCTCTGCATTTGATGCACGCACCCCTGCTTTCACACTGCTGCACTTCATCTTCTGCCAAGAACCACGTTATTCAACTTGTTGTCGACGGTGGCAAAATTAGGCAATTTATCATGTGACTGCATGGAGTTAACCCGAGAAAGAACATAACTTATGTAACCTAAGCAGCTGATTACGGAAATGATGGTGTCATGATAATGTTCTACTCAGGGCAGAGGAAGCTTTTCTGGCGCATGCACGGCACCCCTACAGACTGTGCATGTGCAGCGCCCATCCAGACTGCTCATGCGCAAAAGACCATACGGGCTGCCGCATGTGCAGCGTTCGTACCCGTACGGACCTCAGTCGCTCTACAGCTGGGGGGAGGCAGTGGGCCATCTTGTCACCCCTCCCAGGGTGGCACCCAGGGCCTGCTGCCCCCGCCCCCCTTCATACGCCTCTGGTTCTACTCCAATCATTTCAATGCAAAGGACATTCCAGTGTGGGGTGCGGGAAGAATCCGTTACATATCATTTGCAGATACCAGTCGTACCTCCTGGATCAATCTTTGCTATAGACACGGGGCAACTAAGCAAAATTTCCACCAGCACTTCTGTTTTCAGCAGAATTTTTTGACATCCCAGGTCGACACACATTCATTTTTTTCTTCACATACAAGTTCAAAGAGTGCCTTAAATGCAACTGAGATAGCTTAGTTGGTAGAGCATGAGACAATCTCAGGGTTGTGTGTTCGAGCCCCACGTTAGGCAAAAGATTCTTGCATTGCAGGGGGTTGGACTGGAAGAATAGCTGTCAACTTTCCCCTTTCTTTAAGGGAAATCCCCTTATTCCGAATAGGATTCCTCGCAAGAAAAGGGAAAAGTTGACAGCTATGACTAGAAGACCCTCACGGTCCCTTCCAACTCTACAATTCTATGAAAAATATAGTGGCACGGCACGAATTTACACATTGTTCTTTTATTACAAAGAAGACACATTCATGTGTGCTCTGAAAACTGTACAGAAATAACTGACAAACACAGAGGTCAGTGGTGGGAGAAACAGAGTGAACCCAAGAAAACTGGGGCAGGGAAGAGGAGACTATAGCAACAGTTATCAAACAAACTTTTGTTTCAGAAATTACCTAACATGGACCTGCTACTGGAGTGAATGGGATAACTGGTGGATGATGGCGAAAGAAAATGGAGTTTCCATTGGGGCGGGCAGAGATTAAAAGCTTGAAAACACAGTAGGAATAGGTTTCTGTGCTAAAAAAATATTTCGGCGCCATCTGTCAAGAAATTCTCCCATGGAACTCTTTCCCACTTTATAAGGAGCTTGAGCAGGAGATATACCCTACTGGATATAGTTTCCACTTTGAATGATTAGAGTAGTTACAGTGATATGCAACTCAGCATTCTGAGGCTGTTTTGTGTGTTTGACTTTCAAAGAATCATTTAAAACATTACCATCACATCACAGATTTCTTTTTTAAAAATAGGTAAACTTTTTATTCTTAAAAACCAAAGCAAAGTAACCCCCCCATTGGATTTTTTTAAAGAAAATGGTTTTAAATTAACAGACTTACCAGTATTTTATTTGTAAGCGTACATGCTAACTATGAAAGAAATGTCATTATGCTGCTGCTGGTTTAAAAATAAAGACAAAACGCCAAAATATAATAGAATATATTAGAAACATAATATATAGAAACATTGCTTGCATATCAAGCAGCTGGCATAGAACAGGAGTGTGGTTTGATATTTTAAAGTTGGTGCTCCATTCATCTGCTTAATAAACTCCACAATTTTATGATTCTATGAAAAACAGCAGTTCAAACCTTCATTTAGACTCTTTCTGTGGTTTATGCTTACAGTGGTCACCCCTGTTCAGACCGGTAATATTTGTAGGGTCTCTGGGTGCATGACTTCTGTTTATTCTGTCCGGACCTGCAAGCACTCCCTGTTAGAAGGCACACTGTTGCTGATTGTGTTTCCCCTGCAAGCAAATGACTAACATTTTCAGGGCTAACTATGACACTCTTCTTGGTCAACAGGTAGACATATAGCCATGCCATGCTTGCAATTCCTCACAATGGCAGAAGGGAGCAAGACTTTGGGTTGCATTCTATCATGGCCTGCTTAGCAAAAGTGCATTGGGACTTTCCCCGTCTCCTCACACTGTGCACCTCAAAAATCTGTTTTGGGAGTTCCCTCAACTTTCCAGAGCAAATATGGAGAGGATGTGAGGTGTCCATATGGGGGAGTCAAGGGGAAAGTCCTGTTGCAGTAATCTTAAGGTAAAGGGACCCCTGACCATTAGGTCCAGTCGTGGCCGACTCTGGGGTTGCGGCACTCATCTTGCTTTACTGGCCGAGGGAACCGGCTTACAGCTTCCGGGTCTTGTGGCCAGCATGACTAAGCTGCTTCTGGCGAACCAGAGCAGCGCACGGAAACGCCGTTTACCTTCCCGCCAGAGCGGTACCTATTTATCTACTTGCACTTTGATGTGCTTTTGAACTGCTAGGTTGGCAGGAGCGGGGACCGAGCAACGGGAGCTCACCCCGTTGTGGGGATTCGAACCGCCGACCTTCTGATCGGCAAGTCCTAGGCTCTGTGCATCTCTGCACTCATCTTAGTCCTTGCATTAATAGGATGAATATGACTCCTTTTCCCTGTCCCTAGCAACACAAAGAATTGGATGGTTTGTTTCTGTTAATCTCAGTCCACCTTATGGTCTAGCCCATGGGTAGGCAAACTAAGAACTGGGGACCAGATCTGGACCAATTGCCTTCTAAATCCAGCCCATGGATGGGCCGGGAATCAGTGTGTTTCTACATGAGTAGAATGTGTGCTTTTATTTAAAATACATCTCTGGGTTATTTGTGGGGCATAGGAATTCGTTCATTTTTTTCTTCTTTTTCAAAATATAGTCTGGCCCTCCACAAGGTCTGAGGGACAGTGGACTGCTGAAAAAGTTTGCTGACCCCTGGTAGCCCCACCCATTTCATACAAACTGTTCTCTTAATCTCTTATACTCCCCATAATTCTACCCATGAACCACATTTCATTGTTTGCTTCAAGGCAGTCGATCGCTTTTGAGAACATTCTGTGATGTAATGAGCTACTCTTGCAATTTACAATCTCAGTTTAGGTCGATGCATTCCAAAGATGACATCTTCATGCCAAAACTGCCCAGAAAAGCCAACTGGTCATTTGTGTGCTCTTTGGTGCACAAATAAATGACCACGAGAATCTTGGTGCAAGCCCAAGTCATAAGCAACCACATTAGGACTATAGGGAAGACCATTCCTTGGGGAGTCCCATACAGCTCAGACTGGAACCTCCACATTTACAGACTTGGACTGAATTCATGCTAAGTCTCTTGATCACAGTGGATTTAATACTTTGATTACCTTGGTAAAGCCCAGCATGAGATTTTGTTTAAAAATATCTACCTAGCATATGCATGGTATTAATGAATCCCACACTGGCTGCTATAACCCCTTCTCTGCCTTCCCATGTGCAAACAAGTCTCTCTGGAATTTAAGGGTGAGCTCTAATCACCTTTCATTTATGTTCCTATAATGCATTTTCACCAAGGAGTTCAGGGCAACATACATGGAAGGTGAAGATTCCACATGGTATCCTCAGAACAACTCTGTGAGGTAGGGATGACAGTAGTAGTTAAAATCTTGAGTGAGTTCTGTGGCTGGGTGAGAATTTGGGACTAAGTCTCCATGGTCCATGACTGGCACCCGGTTAGCTTTGCCATACTGTTTTACAAACCTTTACCCCTACTGCACAACAACCTACCAATGTGCTGTCGCTGATTCTAGTGATCGTCTCAGAAAAGTGGACCAGGGATTGCAGTTCTCTTGCAGTGTCACTAATACCCAGGGCACGAATGCTCTGCAGGGAGCTGTACCCATTGACCTGAGATGTTTCAGCTGCCCATGGGCATCTTTCCAAGTATTTCATAGAATCATAGCATTGAAGAGTTGGAACTTGGAAGGGACTTGTGGGTCATTTAGTCCAACAAAACCAGAGGCAGTTTTAGGGTGGTGTGGCCAACTTTCTCTGCACTGAGCCTAAGGAGTGGTGCAGGGTGTTGCAACTATGACATAGTGAACTGAGCAGAATGGAAGGTGAGAGGTGGGATTTTGGCCTCACACAGGTCCCCAATGAAATTTTAAAAGTCCACCCCTGATGGAAGCATCCATGACAGTTGGCCACCCAACCTCTGCTTAAAAACCTCCAGTATAAGAGAGTCTGCCTTAAGTTTACCAGATGTTCCCGTTTCCTGGGGACAGTCCCCAGATTTACAGCTTTCTCAGCTCTTACATGTACATAGCAAACAATAAGTGTCCCCGGATTCATTGAAAAAAATCTGGTAACCTTAGTCCACCACCTTCCAAGGGAATTTGTTCAGATGAAGTCTTCCCACCCGTCTCTCTCTCTGTAGGATCTTCCCATATTCCTGGTCTAAAAGCATAGACCAAGGATGTGGAACCTGTGGCCTTCCAGATGCTGTTGGACTCCAGCCCCCACCAGAATAGCCAATGGTCAGGGATGATGAGAGTTGCACATTGGGAAGACCACAGGTTCCCTGTGGAACTGGAAAGTATGGGAAGTGTTTGCACAAGAAGCTCTGGTGGGGACTATACACTACCATTTATAACGCAAAAGGAGGACTATCAGGACCTGCCATCAAACCATTGGTCCATCAGTATTGTCCATGCTGACCAGTGCCAGCAGTGGCTCTCTGGGGTTTCAGGAATGTCCCCCCCCCAGCCCTAACAGGAGATGCTTAAGATTGAATCTGGAACCTTCTGTATGCACAGCAGAATCCCTACCACTGAGCTACAGCCTTTCCCAATGAATAAGAGGACAACACAAGCTGTCAAGACCCAACACAATAGAATGGTAGGGCCAGGTATGAATTAGATGAGCCTTTGACTTCCATAGATGCTTCAATGTGACTTGAGTTAGACATGAAGTCCATTCCTAGAAACTTCCAGTATATTTCTTGGTGAGATTTCCCCCCCTTATGAGAACAAATAGAAACAATAATTTGATCGGTGTGAATTCCCCCTTCCTCCAATCCTTTTCCCAGGGACTTTCCTTCTTAAGGGCTGGAAAGACCTTGGGCATAATATACACTTGAATGGGAACTGCATAAGAGCACACCTAGGGCTCTTGCACATTTCCCATTGTCTTCGGTGTGGCTTGCCTGGCACATGTTTCCAGTGGCTGATGTCCAGTTTCACTGAGCCTTATGGAGGACAAAATTCGTTTCAAGTCAAGAGCAACCTGTATGCTCCAGTCTTCGATGTGTTTGCAATCTGCCCCATTCACTGCAATGGAGGATGCAACTCCACTTTTACAATGCACTCTCCACTGAAGAAAACGGAACAGACTTTCTCAGCAGGGACATCAGTGTGTGCAGCTATGAGAGCCACCGGACATTCCCCAGTACATACAGTCTATCCCTGATGGAAAGGATTCCCTATCTCGATCCATTCAACCCATAAACCCATTTCCCCAAAATTCAGTTTGGATCTCCCCCACAACCCAACCCCATTCCCCAACAACAAAAGATAATTACAGGTAAAAAATTATAACAAAAAAGCATATTAGGCCCCCTCCCGCTCCAAATGAAAAATGTTCAAACCAAAGTTTTGGGACAATAATACGGAGATTGCTTTGACAAAATAGACAAGGAGGGGTTATCTGGAGTCTTTTACTGTGTCTGTGGGTTTGGGAAAGATCCTGCACCTTTGTCCCCCCCCCCCAAAAAATGGTGATTTTTCTCTATAAAAAAACCCTGATCTATTTTTCTTCACTGAACTATTGCTGATCGTTTTACGGTTAAAAGAAAAGGCAGGATTATGTCTGAGGAAAGATTGCGGTTTGTTATTTCACCACCCAAAAATAAGAGAGGAAGCAATTCCACATGTTCATTTTCCCTCAGAAAAGATCAAAACTGCTTGATCAATTCTTACACTCCTCTTGCTTTCTCGCAGAACAATTTCCAGCTAACTTGGCCACTTGGAAAGTGGCAGCATCGATTTCTGTTTGCGTTCTTACGGAAACACAGAGAGAAACGTGTTTTAAAACATGTTGGTTCTGAATTCAAAGTCTGAGGGGGTCAGATTTTTTTTATTAAAAAAACATGGTGTCAAGAGGAAGACACCAAATGCATCAGGCCATTTCCTTGACACGATAAGACAATCCAAACCCTGAAGATGAGGAAGACCTGCATGTTAAGATGCTTCCATACTCTTCCCTCACAGGACAAAGCCGGAAGAACACCTCTACCCCATTTGCATGGGTCAGAAGCATGGAAAAATGAGGGGAATGACGCACGCCAAAGAAATGGAACTCCTTGGGTTTCAAGTTCTCTTTTTATTGAAGAAAAGAAAAGGAAGAAAAAAAAAATAGATTTTTTTTCCCAAGTGGATTTTACTCAATTTTTTTTTCCAGTTTGACTCAAAGTCCCTAAGGCAATGTTCTCCATATGTTCTCAACTTTTCCATGTCTCTTAACCGGGGATCGTCCACTTGAGAAAGCAGACAGGAGGAAAGATGTTGTCCAGTCTTTCAAAAGCAACGAGGGGGAAAAATGAGGCCACACATGAACCTTTGTAGAAAGGCCCACAATGAGCTTGCCTAGGGTCTACTAGCAGTCAACATATGACCTACATTCTTTTTTGTTCATTGTTTGTTTGCTTTTTCGTTTTGTTTTTTTTAAAAAAACCTCCCCTTCCCACTCAAGGTTCTTTTCTCTCTCTTTTTTTGTCTGGAAACCAGTTGAGTGGATCTCAATTGTCTTAAGTGGAGATCTCTTCATTGTCCATACATCACACATTTTATTGTTACTATTTTTTACGGAGAGTTCAGAAAATCCAGTATGGAAGGAGATGTCCGCCGCCACCACCAGGACTCCCTCTTCCATCCAACTTCCCTGCCCCAATTAGGCATCCTCTGAGCTAGCTCCCAGAGGACTGCTGGAGAAATCCCAACTTTCTGAGGAAGAGGCCTCTTCACGGTTGAGGGGGATCTCTGTTCCCGATGACGTTCTAGTGGTTGCCAGGAGACAGAAGGGAGATGGGTCGGTTCCTCTCCCTCCGCCTCTAGAAGAGACAATGGGTCACAGGATGTGTCCAGTGGAACTGTGGGTACCCAATGCTCAGTCAAGTGCCTCCTGAGTTTCCATTCCAGACCTCCATTGTGGCAGCACGGCTAGCGGCATCCTCTTGGTAAAGATCCTCCGTTAATCCTTTTGCCGCTGAGGCCGATGTCATCTTTTAAAAGAAAGCAACAACCTCTAATCCTCCCTTTCCCCTTATTATTTCATCATTCCCTTCCCTACTCCGTGGCCTTCTCTCTTCCCCCACCCACCCCCCGGCCATCTTCCTTACCTGGGAAAGACCGTATTGCGTTCCGTACCTACTGCTACTATGTTCTACAAAGTAATAGTTTTCCCCACCCAACTCTGTCTCCCGAGAACAATACAAAGGTTACTCCATATTATGTTTCCTTCTAAACTGAAAGGTTTCGAAAAGAAACCAACAGACATTGCTCTCTTGCTCCATTTCAATTCCGTTTGATTGGTTCTCTTTTTATTTTTATTATTTTAAAAACTCTTTATCTGTTTGTATTTTGTGTTTTGTTTTCCAGGGTGGGGGGGAAAGGACACCCAAAGAGTCTTTCTTCTTGCTTTTTTTTCCTCCTCAGACCTCTGTCTGGAGGTCGATAATGTCCTGTCCCACCAGGGGGATTGTGGCGCCCGCCTTTTCCCACTCAACAGTTTTGAGTTCTAAGGGAGACTGTGACACCATCTCCATGTCCTTTTTAACCCACGCCGGCGGGGAGTGGACCTTCCGGATCCCTTCCCAGGGTCTCTTGTTTGGTGTCTGCTGTTTTTCTTGCTGCAACAAAAGGGGGGGGGGAACAAAACAGAAAAAAGAGAAGAGATCAGATTTCCAAGAAATTAAGTTGAGAGGAAGGCCAAAAGGTTTTGTTGATTCTTTTGGCTGAATTCATTAAAAAAAAGCCTTCGATTGATTAAAATGGCACTGGATTAATTGGGAGGTGGATGGCTTTAAAATTAATTCCTTGAATGCAAGTATTTGCAAAAGCCTCAGGTGACAGTCAATATATTTGAAAAGGTAATTTCCCCTTTCCCCTCCTTTACTAAAGAATATGCATCTGTAGTGCCAACTTCAGTGCATGCATTCATTCCCCCACCACCACCACCAAAAAGCCATGTCCATTTGGAGCAATTTGGGTTGGGGTGATTGCATGCTAAGAGAAGGATAAATCCTCCTTCCCTGGCACTGGGCCTTGGCCATGAATGCCCTACCAGAGGGATGGAGACCCTTCAGCCTGGTGCTTGAATCTGGTCCTCCACGCCTCCCTGTTTAGTCCCCGAAACTCTCCCCAGACCACACCCCCTCATCAGCCCTGCTCCGGACTCCCCTCTGGTACTCTGGTTTGGCTGAAATGTGTCCTTGAGCTGTGATAATGCTTCTTGTCTGGATGGATGAAGAGATGTGGGCGGGAGAGGTTTGCAGAAACTTCTGGGTACCTAGAATGCACCCTGCGGTATTGTCAGGGATTGTGCTGAGGAGGGCTGCGCTGAGGAGGAATGGTGGAAGCCTCCCCCTGCTCCTGAGCAGGATCCTGAATCTTCCCAGGAGCAGTGGGGCAGTATAGATTTGGAACAGTGGTTTGCAGAGGGACATAGTTCAGAAGGCAGAAGTTGGGAAGAACTGGGTGGGGAACAGCTAGGAGAAGAAGAACTGGGAGAGAGAGAGAGTTAACAGACTCTCTCTCTCTGGAATGTGTCCATCTGATCAGTCCAAGGTCAAGGAGATCAGATAAGGTGGCAGCTCTGAAAGCTCGGTGGTTGCGAGATCAGGCTGCAAGATGCGGTAGTGACGTGGGTGACAAGGGGGGAAGTGGGTGGAATCTTTAACTGGGAGCACCTTCATTCCTAGGAATGGATTCTTTGTTCTCTCGATGTGATCATTAAAATCTCTAACCGGTAAGAGTCTCCTTTTACATTGTTCTGTTTATCTACTGCCAAAGGGGGGCGGGGAGGAAGCTGAGTCCCTGAAGCCTGACAGGTATAGAGGTAAAAGTCACATCCTCGCGCAATACAGTTTCCCTTTGTCTCCGCCAATCACTTGTATGTAGCTCCCAGAAAAACTTCCACAACCCACAAGGGAATGTAACCCTCAGCCTGAAAAATGTTCCCTATTCCTGCTCTACCACTGCATCTGCTATTTGCATTTTTTAAAAAGTGGGACCTCCAATCATGGCTCAGTTGGAATCGCATCTAGTTTGGCCCTTAATTTCACCATCCTTTCCCTTGTTACGCTAAGGAACTGGCTGCAATGGCATGTAGAAGGAGTAGGAAATGGGGATCCCCTGGCAATGTACGCAAGCCCTGCCCATCCCACAAAATGGCAGACAATTCATGTTCCTGATGCCATCGGAAACCTCATCATTCTGGATCAACTGGAAGGGATCACGGCTATAATTATCTGCTGTTTTGTGGGAGGCCAAGGCTCATGTAATTTGACAGGAAGCGTTCTTAAAAACCTGATAAACTTCTCCTTGCTCGGTGGCACCAGACAAACTTAGTGGTGTTCTGTGATTTATATAGATGTAAGCACAATAGGATCTTTCCGTAACGCTACCCAAAATAGCATGTTCGATACCCAAGGGGGATATTTCGCTTTTAAAATGGTGCATCATTCTCTTCAATAAAGCAGGCTGTAGAAGCCTCACCAAGAGCGTTATTACAATTCACAAAGGGATTTTTCATGAGAAATATCTGCCATGGGAAAGATTAGGGGTTACTGGAGAAAGAAAAGAAGGGCAGGATTCAATTCAGGCAGTCACAGCACTGGGGGAATGGAAGTAAGGTGCACATGTGTGATGGCTGAGGAGAAATTGAAGGGAACTCATGAAACCTCACTGGGGTGGGGGAATAAACCTCCTTTTGTGCTATAAAACTTATCCACTAGTTCTTTGGAAGTAAGAATTTCCCATCCTTTTGAGAGAATATCCCTCCATGCTGTGAGGGGATGCGGCACTGGAGGGGCTGTGTGGGAATGTGGGGTCGGGATGAAAGTCAAAGGAGAGGGGTTAGCGTGGGGTGGGCCATCTGCAGGGTTGGTGGGCAAAATGAGAAGGGTCTGCAGCCCCTAGTAATACAGCGGTACCTGTTGGGATTCCATTCCACCTTTTGCTGCAGACATGGGATTGTTGCGTGTCACATGTCTGTTCACATTCCAGCACAGATTGCTGGCGTAAGCAGAACTTCTGCTCTGTATAGCTGTTGTTTTTGGCGCTCTCCGAGCAGACGGCAAGGAGAGACGACATGTTTCTTTGTCCTGATTTATGTTTAATAAGAGATGTGGGTGGCACCGTGGGTTAAACCACAGAGCCTGGGACTTGCCGATCAGAAGGTCGGCGGTTTGAATCCCCGCGACAGGGTGAGCTCCCGTTGCTCGGTCCCTGCTCCTGCCAACCTAGCAGTTCGAAAGCACGTCAAAGTGCAAGTAGACAAATAGGTACCGCTCCAGCGGGAAGGTAAACGGCATTTCCGTGCGCTGCTCTGGTTCGTCATGCTGACCACATGACCCAGAAGCTGTCTGAGGACAAACGCCGACTCCCTCGGTCTATAGAGCATGCAACCCCAGAGTCATCAGCGACTGGACCTAACAGTCAGTGGTACCTTTACCTTTTTACATATGTACGTATATATGCTTTGGGCCACAATTTACCCAACATATGGCGTCTTCCGTTGTTCATTGTGAGTATTGGGAATGGTTTCTACAAGAAAGGCTTGGGAAACACACATTCAGCAGAGTGAGTTGCAGCTGAAATGTAAAAAATAAGTGCTTCCAATACATAATGTGGGTCTATATAACTAGACTGAGATGGTTATCTTAAGAAGGTGTTCATAATAAGCGATGAATGGCACAAAAATCTTTTTGTGCTTCCTTTTTCTATCCATTTGTCCTCCGATCATTTAATATTTGTTCTTACTGGATGGGCTATTGGCTGTAGCCTATTTTATTATAAAGATAGTCTTTATGTATTTATGGATTGTATTATTTATATTACATTGAAATAGGTCTTACTTAAATGCAAAGTGGTACAAAAAAAAGCACACCTTTAAAACGCGCTAATAGTTTTCCAGTATTGCCCATGTTGTACATGTTAAATATTTAAATTAAGCCATTCATAATTTTTTTTTAAAAAAAGAAAGTAAAAACAAAATACAGCCCCAGGGATTTTAACCTCCCTCCCCTGCAATGTGTTGAGGAAATAAATGAATGCCACATTTGCAGACCTTTTTCTCTGCATAAATTCTGGGCATCAGGTTTGCCCATGAAAGGCTTCAGCTCAAAGCAGGAGATTGACAGCTGCACTGAACTGGAAACAGTTCTGAACTCGGTCCCTCCTCAAGGCCGTGGATCAAAGCCACCACCCTCCCCCCCAAAGAGATGGGGAAAATATTCCTTTTATCACCTTCAAAGAAAATACCGGGTGGTACAGTGAACAAAAGATTCCTTCCTCCTCTCCACAGTGCATAGTTAGAGGCTGAGCTCAGATGCCTTCAAGCATCACCCAGTCTGAGCAGGAAAACCTCTCTCCCATCACTCAGTGACGTGACTTCAGAAGCGAGACGTTCTACTGACTGGGTGAGTTCTGCTCACGGGTCTCCTGCTTATTGGTAGCAAAGCAACTTCCAGCTCATTTTTCCCAAGTCTTGGTTCACAGGAGGGGAAGGGCTGATCTAAAGAACTTCAGCAAAGTGCTTAAGGAAGTGTGCGAGAGATATAGCGAGCCTCAAAGGGATGCTCAGTGAAATCTTCCTTCTGCAAAGCCTAGTCTCTCAAGCCCAGCACTCTGCCTCAAACAGTGGTCCATGAAAATCCACAATAAGGGCACAACAAGAGATCCATCCTTCTGCAGCTTATCTTTGAAAGTCACAAAATATGCACTCTTGATGGATTCTCTTGAAAACATAGAACCAAATAAGCATAAGACTTATGGTTCTGTGTTTTCAAGAGAATCCATCAATAGTGCATATTTTGTGACTTTCAGAGATTTATAAGATTTATTTGGTTTTGCAGAGAGTGCATATTTCATATATTTCATACTGTTTAATGTTCTGCATAGATTATATAAAGAGTTTATATTGACATCACATTGTTGTACTTGGTCATTGTGTTACCTTGGATATTACTGATAATTGTTTGCAACACAGGGGTTTAATTGTTTGGTTACTGCTCACCAGCAGCTGGCATTCAGTGGCAATACTGCCTCTGAGCAGGAACGCTTCCCTCCCTCCTCCCTCCTCCTCCTTCTTTCCTTTTGCATCAAGGGACTGTGTTACATTTTTTTTCTTGTCGCAAAGCAGCTGCTCTGGGGGGGCTTTTGAGCTGAAAAGCTAGGGTGAAAAACAGCAATAGGAAACCTCTAATAAAATAAATGTTTGTGGCTAATAGTCACTGGCAGACTGCCCCCATCCTTCTCCAAATATTTATCTATCTTCACGGCCTAGGACCCTCGTACCTACGGGACCGCCTCTCCTGGTATGCCCCATGGAAGACCGTAAGGTTCATAAATAGCAACACCCTAGAGGTCTCGGGCCCTAAGGAAGTCAGAATAGCCTCAACCAGAGCCAGGGCCTTTTCAACACTGGCCCCGGCCTAGTGGAACGCTCTGTCTCATAAGACCAGGGCCCTGCAGGATCTGATTTCTTTCTGCAGGGCCTGTAAGACAGAGTTGTTCTGCCTGGCCTTTGGCTTGGAATCAAATTGATCCCCTTCCCCTCTTTCCTTTTTCCTTTCTCCATCTGTAATGGAACTCCTATTTAGGGACTTCCCTGTTTTTTTTCTGGCCCATGTAGGACCAGTCTGAATAGTTGGTTTTGATGAAGACTTGACGTTTTCATCCCCAAAAACGTTTTTGATTTGAGTTCCTACTGAAATGAGGCTGCATTTTAATGTTGTATTTTAATCTTGTTTTTAAGTTGTATTTCAATCAATTGTTTTTATACTGGTGTTAGCCGCCCTGAGCCCGGTCTTGGCTGGGGTGGGCGGGGTATAAATAAAACTGAATAATAATAATAATAATAATAATAATAATAATAATAATAATAATAA
>JAXCMG010000020.1:32361136-32374406 GCA_034642415.1 Podarcis siculus | reverse complement strand
ATAATAATAATAATAATAATAATAATAATAATAATAATAATAATAATCTAGTCCTCTTTGGAAGACATCAAACTTGAAGACCTCTCACTAACTCTTGTCTTATGTTTGTGAATTTCCAGACAGTGGCCACGATTACTGAATGGCCGGGGATTGGACTAGGAGAGTCTTGGGGTCCCTTCCAGCTTTGCCAGTTACAGGGAACCAGGCAGAGGGCCTTCTCGGTAGTGGCGCCCTCCCTGTGGAACGCCCTCCCACCAGATGTCAAGGAGAACAACAACTACCAGACTTTTAGAAGACATCTGAAGGCAGCCCTGTTTAGGGAAGCTTTTAATGTTTGATGTATTGCAGTATTTTAATATTTTGTTGGAAGCCACCCAGAGTGGCTGGGGAAGCCCAGCCAGATGGGCGGGGTGTAAATAATAAATTATTATTATTATTATTATTATTGCCATTCTACGACTCCATGTGTTGTGTGAAGAAGGGAGGTTTTCTTCTTCTCAATGGCGATGTCTGTCCCGAACCTGCTGTCAGGACAGTCGTTGGGGTAGCCATGGAACCAAGGTAATGGAAAAGCTTCGTAACCATAAAACATGCTTCTGAGATGTGCGAAGTGGACATCTTTGGATGTTGGCAAGGCAAGAGAAGGTGGTTGCCAAGTAGGAATGGTTTGGGAGGGATGCAGTCAAGGCTCTAACAATGTTGGGGGGGAATGGATTGGGAGAGTTGCATGAATCCTCTTTTCTGTGCAATGTCGGGAGCAGAAGGATCAAGGGAGCATTCGAGGGGTGCTTGGCCCATGATTGAGAGGACCGGATGCTTACTTAAGGGTAGGAGAATGCATTTGAAGACATGCGCCGTGGCGAGGATTGGAGGGGAGGATGTCTCTATGAGGTTCATTAAGGAAACGCAGGCAAGTAAGACTTACGCTAGTGTTAGTTTTATCACTTCCGCCCGAAGAAACACTCCATCGTTTTATACCCTGAATGCACAAGAGAGAACAGGGTGTTTCCCTCCTCTTTGATCAACGTAATTGAATTGGCGCACACCAAGGAACAAGGGTGCGCCTCCTGTGCCCAGGAGAACAGTGAAATAACCATTCCAGAGCATTTCCCCTTTAAAAAACATAGTGCTTGGTGGGGAAAAGGAAACATGCAAAACTGGAGAGGAAGCTGCAAAAGGAACCATAAAATCCTGGCAAGCAGTGTTGCATTACGGGCCTCCGCAGGAACACAGAAAGCTGCCTTCTACTGAGTCAGACCTTTGGGTCCATCAAGCTCCTATTGTGTACTCTGACTGGCAGAAGCTCTCCAGGATTTCAGACAATGGTCTCTCCCAGTTACACCTGGAGATGCTATTCCTGGAGATGCTACACCTCCAGCTGTTCCTGGATAGTCATACATTGCAAGGGTTGAATTAGATGACCTTTGGGGTCTTTTCCAACTCTACAATTCTATGATTCTATGCTTGTATGCCAGAGATTGAACGGGGGTCATTCTGCCCACAGAAGAGGTGTTCTGTCACTGCACTATGGTTCTTCTTAATTTCTAAAGGCAGCATGGGGAGAATCATTCTTGAGATTATACCCTAGTTATTTTATTTATTAAATTTACTACTCACTTTTTTTTGCCACGGCAGCTCAAAGTGACTCACAATATTTTAAGCAAGCAAACACATACATGCATTAAAACCAGTTTGTTTTTGTTTTGTTTTTTTAAAAATCTACATTAAAACATCCCGAACATGAAAACAAAAATGCTGTACAGAATTCACAGCCAAAGGCCTGGTGAAAAAAGAAATGTTTTTTTGTTGAACTAGAAGCTGGTATTGACTTCTGATTCATCCTGCCTTAAATAATCCAGAATAAAGGAAGATGATCATGGATACATTACCAGGATGTATCTGCAAGAAGTGATTCTTCATGCAGAACCTCTCAAATCTCACCTGCTGCTTAGCTCAATCATGGAAAATTATTATTATTTTGCACAGGTGTAGCACAAAGTATGAGATAGTGTTACTCTTGAGCTTAGTCCTGCATCTGTGTGGTCTACTAAAGCACAGGAAGCGCTATAGGCCAGGCACTCTGCTTGGGGGCCAGATCATTATTTCTGCCCCCCCCTTGAGGTTTAACAGGGGGCGGAGCCTGAGATTTAGGAATGATGTTGTCATCCAAGGTTGATAGCATTGGGACAGTAGAATGCAGCTTTTGAAAAAAGGCAGGCTGAAGTTTCTCCAGAAAGAACTTTCAGCTGAACAGTTTATGGGGAAAATTTATGGGCTGGGGATCATCCATCATTTGGCAAAAATCTGCCTGGACACCATTTTGGCCAGCGATTCCTGGACATATCCAGGAAAACCCGGACGTATGGCAGCCCTATATCTAGAAGACACGGGAGCAGGGAGTCAGAGAAAAATTGAAGTCATTTGAGCTTTTCTCCAGTCAACAAAGAAGAAGACTTATCGAAAACAGATTTTCAAACTGCAAGTATCCTCACATGGGTGGGGCAGATTAAAGGCAGAGGGGTTTTGCCCACAGGTGCAAAATTATGGTTTTTGGAATTTCCCAGATCCTTTGTTTGCAGGCCCCCAAATAAATCAGGTCCCCAAGGATGGAGTTTTCAGGAAACTGGGCCAGAACTCACCTTGCTGTCTGCTGTTGGGGACTCCTTCTCTTTCTCTGCATGTTGCAGCTTTCGGTTCAAGTCCTGGAACATGTCTTGGTGACGTTTCCTCGTGTGCATGATTTTCTGCAACGGACGAGAGAGAAACAGGTCAGGATATCGCAGGTCCATCAAAGCCTCAGGCAGGAATTGTGAGATCAATTAAACCTAATTAGGAATGGGTGAATCTGTCCCAGTTTCTCATTGTTCTAGTTCTCATTTCTCCACATTTCCATAATATATATATATATATAGAGAGAGAGAGAGATCTGATGAAAATTCTTCAGTGTTTTAGTGCAGGTCTCTCTTAATATAGTTATTTCTGAGTGCAGTTTTCCCTAATATAAATTTACTGAATTTAAACTGCTTGGTTATAATAAAACTTCTAAGCTGTTTACAGTTTTTAAAATAATAATAATAAAAAAAAATTTTATTTATATCCTGCCCTCCCAAGCCGAAGCCAGGCTCAGGGCGGCTAACAACAATAAAATAGTGCAACATTCTAAAAACATTTTAAGATGTTTAAAAACATGTTAAGATGATCAATAAAAAGGTTAAAAAGAAGTAACTAAAACATTTGTAACATAATTAAATGAGCTTTGATTCATACTAGATCCTAGTGTGTGCATTTCTGAACACACTGGAACTCCACTGCAAAATTCAGAGACGTGTGAATTGTTTTGGAAACTGTGAATTAGGTAGGTTTGCCTTCAAATGTAAACCGGATTGAATTTCTCCCCCATCTTTAATCCTAGCCATGTAAAACTGCAGGACTGAAACCCCCCCTAAATGGCCCAATGAGTACTGAGAATGATCATTTCTCTCAGAACGCAGGATGTCTGTTTGCAGGGGGTTTCCATTTGGTGGGTTCACCCCTTTTTGTACTTTTGCAAACCTTGGGGTTCCCCCAAGCCTCTTAATACCATCCTCATGAGAGCGGATGGTCCAGTTTGGGCTATATATGGAGAATGAGGTTGCTGTTCGTATATAGGATTTTTCATCCAAAGCGAACCACTTCATTCTTTCAGTTTATGCTATGCCTACTCAGAGAGGCGCCCTATGCAACACTTTGGGCTACAATTGCTGGACATTTGTTTTGATGCCTGGCTACCAGAAATTCTCTGTGCAGTGCCCATGGATGAAATTAGGCATACATTTGCATTGCTGTACATTCCAGTGGAGAAAATTACCCCTTGTTATGGAGAATACGCAGTGCTTTTTTTCCTAGAAAAAAGAGGTGCCAGAACTCACTATGAATGCCTCCCTCATTTCTTATAATGGCAATGGCGGCCACCTGAGAAGTGCCGGAACTGAGTTCCAGGGAGTTCTGGCTGAAAAAAATAGCCCTGAATATGACACAAACTGATTCATGGGTTCTTGGGATGCAGGCAATGACTCCAGACATTTTTGGTGTTAGGACAATCAATTTGGTATACAGTCATACCTCGGGTTGCGAACACTGCAGGTTATGTCTTTTCAGGTTGCGTCCCACGGCGAGCCGGAAGTACCGGAAAGGGTTACTTCCTGGTTTCACCTCTCTCGTATCCACAGACGTGCAAAATGATGTCACGCGCATGCGCAGGAGCCGCGAATTGCAAGCCGTGCATGCGCAGACGCACAGACACAGGTTGCATTCTGTTCAGGTTGCGAACGGGGCTCCAGGATGGATCCTGTTCG
The DNA here is from genome assembly GCA_034642415.1 of Podarcis siculus. Lineage (NCBI taxonomy): Eukaryota > Metazoa > Chordata > Lepidosauria > Squamata > Lacertidae > Podarcis > Podarcis siculus. Next base: position 32,370,072 of record JAXCMG010000020.1, on the reverse strand, counting down.
CAACCAGTGGTACCACTGTATATGAAACTAAATTCAATGGAGGAACGGGGATGATAAGATTCACTCTCATCCTGGCCTGTCTGTTATGTAAATGGGGAAATACTTACCTCGAAATCTAGCTCTGCATACCGCGATTTCCGTCTCTGGGGATCGAAAGAGAAAGACAGATTAGCAGTGGGGTGATACCACCCCAATGAAATTGACAACGTGGTTTTTTTTTGCCACCGATTTTTTGTGTGATATTTCTCCTGGAGAAAGCACCATGCAAAGAGGCACTTTGTGTACACAATTTGCAGCAATGGCCACAATCCTGGCAGCTGTGTGGAGTCTCATCTGTCTGTGTGCATGCTCAGTCCCACTGGATTGAGGAGACACCACCACAGGGGTGGTCCTACCGTTTGGCAAAGTGAGGCAACGGCCTCAGGCACTGGATGAAGCCCCTAGCCATTCTCCTCTGCTGAAAAAACAGAGCTGCATGTGTGCTCTGCCACACTAGCCTGCTGCTCAGAGGAGCAGTAGAGAACACGATCCCATCACTAATAATTTGGGATCAGTTAACAATCTGGGACCTGGACCACTTTACCGACGAGATCACTTGACCCCATATCAACCGCTTCGATATGGCACAGTTACAGGGGCTACATAATGTGAATTTCACATTTTAAAGAAATCAAGTGTGGCAGAACTACACTTGGGAACTCCCTGCCTTTTGATATCAGGCAGGCTGTATGCTTTTAAAAACATTTTAGTATAGATAATCCTACTCAGTTGTTTAGAAAGTTGGAGCAACTTTTAACCCGTTTTATGAAAACCATCCCTCTCTCTGATTAGTTTTATATAGGCCAGTTTGCATTTGTTAGTGCAGAAAGTATTGATCTGATGTGTAGAGATCTTTCCTATTCTACTTAGTTCAAGAAGGTTCTGGAAGCTTCTCTGTGTGAAAGGAACAAGCAGAAACTTCATGGTGTTTGGGTTATTCCTTCAGAGAAGCCGAGTACAGCTGGCTTAAACTGGTCCTGTTATCTCTTCTGTCAAGATCATGCTGACTATAATATTAATACTTAATATATGTGGGGTTTTGTGTCAACGTCGCTTGTGCAGGTTCTTTGCTGTTCCCTTGTGTTCCTTTGGTGGTGAGAGAGGTTGGGGTTGGCCATGGGTGTGGTTATTCACTTGTGGTTGGCTGTGGTGGTCTTTGTTTTCATGTGTGAATGGGGTGGGTGGGTGTTTTGGATCAGGTTAGCCATATTGATTTGCATGCTGTTGGTGGGTTTTTGTCATTGTCTTGTTGGGCTGTGTATGTGATAAAGGGGAGCCATACTGGGGTGAAGATGTCTTCTTCTATTTGTCCCCCTGTCAGTTTCAGTTTATTGGTTAATTTTTCTAGTAGGGCTGTTTCCCATACTATTTGGTACTATTGGTCCAGGCTTACTTCTGACTTATAACTCTCAAGTTATAAGTTATTGTTGTTATGTCTGCTGCAACTGGATTTCTTATGGACAGTGCCAATCCTGAATGTATTGGATTTGTGACCATTATGTAGTAAAGCTCTGCTGAATGAAATGCCTCTGATCTATTTTTGGGAAACCCTGAAACATGTATACATTTTTACGCTGCTAACTATACATTGGAATCTACTCTGGATCAATATTGAGCAGACTTTCAGTGACAATATACCTCTGTTATCTTCCCCCAACCTTACTCTGGCCAGTCAATTTAGCCCCCTATTGTATCATATGGCTGGTTCTTTTTCAAGGGGACAGGTTGGTATTCTTCAGCCAAGGGACCCGAGGTCCTTTCCAACCAGAGATGCCAAGGAACCTGCGATGTTCTCCGTGCAAAATGTGTGCAATACCACGTAGCTCCCGCCCAGCCACATACCTCAAGGGAGCTCATGGAAAGGGTGGAAACCGTCTCACTCTTGGACACCATGCCAGAGTTGCCAGACTCGCCCGTGTCACACAAGCTGTTTGGCATCTGTGAGTCACCAGACTTGTTAACCATCGGAGGCGACAGCTGGTGCTGCTGCTGCTGCTGCAACATTGGCGAAGCCTGAGTCTCCCCACAGCCCATGACCACAGGCTCCCTTGGAGGGCTCTTGACAACGAAACCTGGGTCAGTGGCCATACTGAGGTGGATGAGCCTCGTCTGGGGCATCTGGTCAATGTTGATGCTGTATTTTGTATCGTCCTTGGGGGGCGGCGGGGGCGGCGGAGGCTTCGGCCTCAAGGTGGCGGTGTTGGAGGGCAGGATGACGTAGCTGGTGTCTATGGCTTGGTCCTGCGCCCGAGAGAGCTCTGAGTCCAGCTTCTTGAAGATGTCTCCATCGCAGATGTAGATGGACTTGGGAGGCTGGCTCTTGTCCTTCTTCAGAGTGAGGGTGTGATTGCTGAAGTCGTTGAGGTTGATAGCGCCCAGGTAGTGCGGGGAGCCTTGGAGGTGCATCTTGGAGACGTTGGCTGGAAGACTGTTGAAGTTGGACGATCCCTTCTGGTGGTTCAGCTTCAGCTTCTCCTCATCCTGCAGGGACGGGCGTTTCAGTGTCCCCGTGATGGTCATGGTGCGGCAAGTGCTGATGTCTTTGTTTAGCACTAATGGGTCGGCGGAAAGAGGTAAAGCATCAGTAACCGATGGAACTGGACGTGTCTTGCTATACAACAAAAATGACTCTCACCATCATCACATCACCCAGGGATGTCCCCACCCATCTCCAGAACAGAGGCTCCTAAAGGGATTTTTTTAAATTTTATCATTATTATTTATTAAATTAGTATACCGTCCTATACCCGCAGGTCTCAGGGCAGTTACAACATAAAATCTCAATATAAAAACACAACATACATAACCAAAATAGAAACAAAAACAAGTCAATAACCGCCCCCCTGCAACACGTTTTAAAGGGGAATTAGAGTTTCACTCTTGTTTCGTTCTTGTTCTAGACTTAGTGGCTCTGCTTTCAACAGCTACTGAATGATTTTTTGTCTCCCATTCATTCATTATGTGAAGACAATGGATGAAGAAATAAATGGCCTGTTTCTAATTTGCCTGGTTATGTTTAAAATTAATCCACAAGCTTCTTGGACTGGGTTATACATGTCAATAAATAAATAAATATGATTTATATACCCTCTCGAGATCCCGTGTTTAATCCAGTGTGTTTGATTCATGATGCAAACATTGTATGGGTATATAACCTAGTTACCTATATTGGTTTAAAACGTTTTATTGATTTTATCCTTGACCTTGGTGCCATGCAGACAAGAAACCTTTGCTCAGACTCCTTGGCCCCGGTTGCCAGTTTACTACTGGGCCAAGTTCAGCATGTTACTACTAGCATATAAAGCCCTTAACAACTTGGGATCAGTTTACCTATGAGATCACCTTTCCCCACTTATGCTTGATTGATGGCTTCAGTCTGCAGAACTAGCACTCTTACAGCTGCCAAATAAAGTATCATTCCGCATTTGTAAGAACTCAAACTTTTAGTGTTGCAGCCTCTACACTTTGGAACTCCCTGCCTAATGATTTCTTTTTGGAGCCTGCTAAACTCAATTTTGTTTAGACATGTTTACCCAGATATCCAAAATGCTGGTGTCTGTTTTAAACTCCTTTGAGTTTATTGCAGATTTTATTTTCCCCCTGAATGCTTAAGATTGTGGTTATTAACTGTTTTTACTGATAATTTTATTGTTTTATTCTCATTGTAACTGCTTTGATTTTTTTTTAATCAAGTAATGTATACATAAAGTAAATAATAAGGTGTATTTTTGTCCCTTCCCTATATGAGAGATTAGATACAGAATATCCTCTAGATGCTTTCAGACCAAAAGAGCAGCTTCAGTGCTTATAAGAAAATAAAGAGACAAATTCTGAAGGAGATGGAGAACATCACATGCAAACACACATATGCATCACCGATATAAGTAAACAATACGTTGCTATTGCTCAGCCAACTCTCAGCTGCAAGGAAAAGAGAGTTAAGAATTCATGGTTGGCTTCTATGATACACCCCAGAGTCATGGAACCAAATACTTACCCAGCACATCAGCAGAACAGCTGCTTTACCTATTTTTCCCTGAAGAACAGGGGAAAATAAAAGGCCAACAAATATGGGCTTGGGGGCTTCATTCAAACAATTCCTGACTAAGGGCTGGAGCGTTTTGTTGTTGCTGGGTGGTTTTGTTGTCTTGTAAAACACAACAGCAGGTTGTTGGGATTTAATTGGTCTGCTAAGGGGCCTTGAGCTTGCTAAGCCAGCAAAATTCAAGGGCAAGCCAGCAGAAATAATGACCCAAGCCTTTGTGAGATGGGCTTCCTTGCCTGGCACCCTCAAGATGATATGGACTACTGATCCTAAATGTGGGCACCAGCTTGGGGAAGGCTGGTTGGTCTAAAACATCTGGACATCCTGGGGTGTCATAAGCCCAATTGGGTAAGAGAACTGTGGTACTCAGACGTGAGAACTGTAGCAACTGGGGGAGGAATTATGATATCTAATGGACATGGAAATGAATTTCCCAGATCTCGGATCTTAGATGAAGATCATGTGGGGGTGATTGAACTCTCTGGACCCTGTGTTTTCTATGAAAGAGTAGACGTCTTGCAAGGGAAGATGGAGGCATTTAGCTGTTCTTCCAAGTATCACTCATGCATTTAGACAACTCAAGGGATGCTTCCCAGGATATGTGTTTGTGTGTGTGTCACAGTGCTTGCTTTCCTCTTCCCTCCACATTTACCTTTCCTTTTGTGCCATGTCTATTAGGTTGTGAGCCCCTAAGACGGGCCTGCCTGATCTTTTAACATCTCTGCAGTGCTTAGAAAACATCCGTTGCTTGTTTAAAATATTATAGAACAGTTGCTCTGGAGAGATAGGGGCGTAAATGGAGCAAGGGCTGTCCTTCTGTTTGTTGGATGCCTTTGGTTTTGTTAAGGTTAAGATTGTCGACGCTGAGAGAGATCAGAAGGATAAAAAGAGACACCACAGAGAGAGGAAATAAATGAAGAAAGGGAGGGAAAAGAAGCCAGGAAGAGGGAGAGGTGAGAAGACGTCAGCAGAGAGGGAAGCGTCATGTTTGATCGAAGGGCGTCATATGGAGATGCCAAAAGGAAAAGCAATATGGGAATCTGCCTACGGGCATGTTGGCACTGGGATAATTTGTGGGAGCGCACACTCCCTTTTGAAACCTTGAAGCTGAAAAGAGGAGGTGATAAATAGTCCCCTGTTTGAAACAGGAGCGATGGGCTGCGGCTCACTCTCCAGCAAGCTGGCTCTTGTTGATGGGCACGGATTCTGCTCACCAGCAAGGACACTCATTTGTAACACAAGCTTGCAGGGCGAGGATAGCAAGAGTCTGATGTGCCATGGAGCGAATCTGGTGTTGGAGCTCCGCCAGAGGGACAGCCTCCCTGGTCCTGAATGGGGTAACTGTGCCCCTGAAGGACTAGGTGCGCAGCCTGGGAGTCATTTTGGACTTACAGCTGTCCATGGAGGCACAGGTCAATTCTGTGTCCAGGGCAGCTATTTACCAGCTCCATCTGGTACGCAGGCTGAGACCCTACCTGCCCGCAGACTGTCTCGCCAGAGTGGTGCATGCTCTAGTTATCTCCTGCTTGGACTACTGCCATGTGCTCTACATGGGGCTACCTTTGAAGGTGACCCGGAAACTGCAACTAATCCAGAATGCGGCAGCTAGACTGGTGACTGGGAGCAGCCGCTGAGACCACATAACACCGGTCATGAAAGACCTACATTGGCTCCCAGTAGGTTTCCTAAGAGCATGGCTCTTTTATATATATCATGCATATATATACATGTCTCTCCTGTATCGGTCTCTGCAGCCACAGAAGACGCTGTAACACTCTAATGGTTTGACTTCACTCCAAAAGGTGCCCTCTTCCTGACAAGGCAGACGGATGCATTATATGCATAGAAAATATGTGTTTTTGCATATAATTATTTGGGATTCCGAAGAAAAGAAAGATGCAAAAATGTATTGGAGCTAGGCAAGGACTCACTGCAAGAGGCAGCCTGAAGTGGGGAGGGGGGCCTTATTCAGGTCGAATCTCCCAGAATCCATATATAAATCCAACTAAGATGATTTCCTCTTCCATCTCTAGTTTCAAATCCCAGCAGGGAAGCTTGGACTACAGCAATACACTCTACATGGGGCTACCTTTGAAGGTGACCTGGAAACTGCAACTAATCCAGAACATGGCAGCTTGACTGGTGACTGGGGGCGGCCGCCGAGACCACATAACACCGGTCTTGAAAGACCTACACTGCCTCACAGTAGGTTTCTGAGCACAATTCAAAGTATTGGTGCTGACCTTTAAAGCCCTGAATGGCCTCAGCCCAGTATACCTGAAGGAGCATCTCCACCCCCATCGTTCACCTGGACACTGAGGTCCAGCTCCTAGGGCCTTCTGGAGGTTCCATCTCTGCAAGAAGCAAAGCTACAGGGAACCAGGCAGAGGGCCTTCTCGGTAGTGGCACCCGCCCTGTGGAATGCCCTCCCTTCAGATGTCAAAGAGAAAAACAACTACCAGACTTTTAGAAGACATCTGAAGGCAGCCCTGTTTAGGGAAGCTTTTAATGTTTAATAGACTACTGCATTTTAATATTTTGTTGGAAGCCACCCAGAGTGGCTGGGGAAACCCAGCCAGATGGCTGGGTATAAAGAATAAATTATTATTATTATTATTATTATCTTGATAAGAAGCCAGACAACAAATAGAAAAGAAAAGTGAGATGAGGGGATGGGCAGATAGACAGGATGGGGAAGGACTGATAAAGTTTGTGCATGGAAATGGATGAATGGAAGGCAGAGATGAACGAAACAATGAGAGGAATAGCTCCACACGTTGCATTTTAACATTGCCTAGTGTTTTGTGCGTGCCCATAAATTTATACTGTATGGAGTCGGAAAACAGGTGCAAATGTGTCCTCTCACCCGGGAGATGGGTATGCCTCCATCTCCTCCGCATCAGGTAAGAACACACCTGTTGGCAAACAAGAATCGGCTACAAGAAAGAGCATGGTATAAACAGACAGAAAAAAGAGAAGCCTGGAAAGGAAGGGGGGGGGGACAAATCCAAGAAGGAAAATACAGAAACGTTCATAGAGGTGCAGACAGCAATTAATTCTCAGCCTTAAGAAGAGATCCTGGTTTGGAAGATTGGAATTCTATGCAGGGTCAAAGGCAGCTGGGGTTGTCCAGGATCTTTAAGGAAATCCCAAGAAGTGTCAAAGGTGGTTTATTTTTTTTTTAACCCCTTCCCCTGGTGATTCAGGGATGCAGGAGGAGAGCAGAGCATTTAAGGGAGGGTCGAGGCAGCACAGGGCATTCTTGACAGAGTTCTCAGTTGCAACAGATGCAGCACTGGGTCTATTTAAGCAGGGTGAGGGGTGGGAAGAGGTTGGAGGCCCAGGCAAGTCTGCAAGGCTGGGGCGATCGATTCCCAAAGGATGTGGGTAAGAGCAAGGGAGAAGCGGAGGAGACAGAGGATGCTGGAGGAATAAGCTCACACATCACCTGTCCCAGAACAGGGAAGATCTAGAGGAAGAAATGCAGTATGAGAGGATCCTGAAAATCACTAAATGTGCCTAAGCCAATACCACTCATCACCTGTAACCAATAAAGTTGTGGCCTTATTTAGCCCATTAACCTTAATAATTGTGTCATGTGTCATTATTTTCACTGGGGTGTGTGTGTGTGTGTGTGTGTGTGTGGAACTGGCCATGCAATTAGACCCTCCCATGCCATCCTGGCTCTAGATGCGAATGGGATTAAGTCAGCCTGGCTGCCACCAGGTCTCTTCTTCCTCTATCCACGCCCCTTCTAAAAGCCTGTCCCCATGGAGGTTGCCCTTGACCTCAGCCAAGCCCCAAGCATATAGGAGGGCAGCGGAGGAGAATTAGCCTACAGGAGATGGGAAGAGGCGGGAGTTCTTGAGGGGCAGGAACGGCCAGGAGCAGCTCAGATGCACAGACCAGACGCAACGCAACTTTTGACACAAACAGACAGCAAGGATATATATCGTAAGAAAGAAAAGGAAATTAAGGTCAAGCTCAATCCCCAAACCAGGTCACTTGTTGATTTCTCACCTGTGATGTGCTCACCTGATCTACAAGCCATATCCACGTCCTTCTCGAAATCAGTCTGGAAGACAGAGAAAACAGGAGGGGGCGGTGGTCAACAAGGCAGAGGGTAGGGGGGAGGTTATGGGGTGGCAGAGGAAAGGGGGGCCTCAAATCCAGCATTTCTTGCGCATTTCCAGAACTAGCAAGCAAAGAGTCACAACAACGAGACCCTGGCGTGAACAAAAGGGGGGTTATTGAGAGGTGAAGGTGTTCAGGTGCATTCAGACATGGGCAATATTGTCTTCCTGATTATAATTTGCCATTGTCCACTTCTGCCCCGTTGTCTAATGTTCCTTTCACACTGCAAAACCTGTGGCGTTATGGAACTGTGGCTTTTTGTCAATTCACTCCTGTCTTTGATGGGGGCAGATGATGGTCTGAATGCGTAGCCATAACCAGATTTTTCATTTAGATCTGTATCTGAAACCATTCCGAGCTATCAGCCTGGTCAACAGACAATTTCCAACTGAGTTAGGCGGGGAAGGTTTCGTTAAATCAGAAATGGCTCTTTGTTTCAGGTTCTTGAAACGCTACGTCGAACAAAAGGCAGATTTCGGTGTGTTTTGTGCAGGGTCAGACTCACACACAAGTCTCCCAACTGTTGGCGATGTGAAAGTTCTCCCAGGCCTTTGGCCAATTAAACCATCTGTTTTAAATGGTATGGGTTTCTGTTTGTTACTGTGGTGTGTATTGTTGTGTTTTTATATTGTCAAGCTCCCTGTGATCCTTGGATGAAGAGTAGTGTAATAATAATAATAATAATAATAATAATAATAATAATAATAATAATAATAAT
>JAXCMG010000020.1:32344588-32359209 GCA_034642415.1 Podarcis siculus | reverse complement strand
ATTATTATTATTATTATTATTATTATTATTATTATTATTATTATTATTATTATTAAACTTTGCCAAACTGGGCTGCCTTCAGATGCCTTCTAGAAGTTGCTGTTTAACTCCCTGACATCTGATGGGAGGGCATTCTGCAGCATGGGTGCCACTACCAAGAAGGCCCTCTGCCTGGTAACTTCACTACAGAAGAGAAAAACTGCATTTTCCTCATTCCTTAACAGAGGAACAAGAGGCACTTTATCCTACCATGAGCTGAGCATGTCCGTTCTGAAATGACCCCCCAGAATCTCCATTTCCTTCTTCCTGGCGGTCCACCACTCGGCATTTCACAGCATCCTGCACCTGGGAAAATGCGTAGCACGAGAGAGAATTGGATCAAAGTGTCAGAAGGAGCAAAAGAAAAGGAATAAGGAGGAGTAAGTCATTTCAGCACCATGACAGAGGCACACCCAGCAGAATCTGCTTAGAGCAGGGGTTGGCAACCTAAGGCTCATGGGGGTCGTTTGACCAGCCCATGGACCCCCACCGCCCACTCAGGGACCCCTGCCGCCTGCCCAATCGGCTCCCTTGCGCCACGCTAAACCGGCATGGAGCAGAGCGGGGACCACCTTCCGCAATGCTGGCTGGCTTCCCATTGGCTGCAGGAAGCTCCTGCAGCCAATGGGAAGCTGTGCACGCCTTCTCCACACCAGAAGGAGCACCGGAAATAGCGTTGGTGCATGCGTGTGTGCTCACACGATACAAAATGATACAATACAATATGATACGATAATCTTTATTGTCATTGTCCCATGCAGAGCAGTGAAATTGGGGGGGGGGGGAGAGAGAACCTACATAAGATATTCAAAACCAACAAGCCTTCTATCCCAGCTATCCCAGCCTGGTTAGCCCCCTAAAAACTCTGATACCCCATTTTTAAAATACAATATGCTCCCATCGAGACTACCTTACACTGCATTTAAAACCAGAATTGCATTTGGGTAGAAACTGTTTCTCACACGGCTAGTCCTAATCTTTATAACCCTGGACCTTCTTCCAGAAGGCAGAAGCTGAAAGAGATCATTTCTGGGGTGCACACTGTCCTGCGCTATCTCTGCAGCTTTCTTATGACACCTGGAAGCATAGATTTGATCCAAGGTGGGAAGAGTGCACCCAATTATTCTCTCCACAGTCTTTACAACCCTGGACAGCATTGTTTTTTCCCTGAACATGCAGCTCCCAAACCACACGCACACACCATAAGTTAATAAACTCTCCTCAGTACAATGGTAAAATGCCATCAACAGGTCCTTTGTGAGATTGTTTTTCCGGAGGACTCTCAGAAAATATAACCTCTGCTGTGCTCTCTTCATCAGGTCTTTGCTGTTTTCTCCCCAGGTTAGGACATATCTCAACTCCATTCCCAGAAATCGAAACACTGAGGCCTGTTCCATGCAGTTCCCCTCAATAATAAGTGGCTGAATATTCAATTTACATTTCCTAAAGTCCACAACAATCTCTTTTGTTTTCTTAAAGTTCAGGAGTAAGTTGTTTTCACACACACTCCAGCCCACGGCGGCGTCTGCGGAACCGTGAACCGGCCCAAGCCACATAAACTTTGCTGAACCCTGGCTTAGAAGTTTCATTGCAATTAGGCAGTATATGCATGTTGTGAAATAAATAAATAAAATTTATAGAATGAGTCCTTACAACAACCTGGGGATGAGGGCGGAAAGAGAATTGGCTCTCAATTTTTTTAAGGAAATGGTACTAGAATTTATCAATTCATCCATCTTTATTAAGCAACATCCCCTCTGACTGTGGAGGCAGAACATAGCCATCATGGCTAACAGCCACAGATAGCCTTCTCCTCCACAAATTTGTACAATCCTTTTTTAAAGCCTATCTAGGTTGGTGGCCATCACTGCTTCCATTGTTTGAACATGCACTGTGTGAAGAAGGACTTTCTTCACTACTGTTTAGCTAAAGATTATGGGATGGGAATCAGTGTGGCTTGTAGATTTTATTAAAGCCCCCTATACCCCACCTCCCTGTGCTATTTTCCTAGAAAAAAATGTGCCAGAATTCGCCACTAACATCTCCCTTGTTCTCTTATAATGGAAATGGTGCCCACCTGAGAGGGACCAGAACTGAGTTCGAATATGACACAAACTGAAACATGGGTTCTTGGGACTCCTGATGTTTTTTTGTGTTAGGACAGTCATTCGGTATACTGTCATACCTCGGGTTACAGACACTTCGGGTTGCGCGATTTTGGGTTGCGCACTGCGCCGAACCCGGAAGTGCCGGAATGGATTACTTCCAGGTTTTGGCGTTTGCACATGCGCAGAAGGGCTGAATCTCACCTTGTGCATGCACAGAAGCGCAGAATCGCAACCCACACGTGCGCAGACACACAGGTTGTGAATGCTACAGGTTGCGAACATGCCTCCCGCACGGATCACGTTCGCAACCCAAGCGTCCACTGTATGTGAAACTAAATTCAATGGAGGAACGGGGATGAGAAGATTCACTCTCATCCTGACCTCTCCATTATGGAAGGTGCTGGAACTCGGTTCCAGTGAGTTCCGGCTTGAAAAAAGCCCTGCCAATGCCCAATCAAGCCCTAGTTGGGGCTTTACATTCATTGGAACCATGTAGAAAGACAGATGAAAGGAGACTGAGACAATGCCATCTCATCCAGTAATTGTGCAAAGCAAGATATGGTCTTTTCTCAAGCAAGGCAAGATTTGAGTTTGGGCTGAGCCGAACGAGTATACCTGAAGGAACTTTGCCACGAATGTCGCCATCATTCAGCCGGGACACTGAGGTCCACCTCCAAGGGCATGCGAGAAGGTAGGTTACAGGGAACTAGGCAGAGGGCTTTCTCGGTGGTGGCACCCGCCCTGTGGAACGCCCTCCCATCAGATGTCAAGGAAATAAACAAGTATCTGACTCTTAGAAGACATCTGAAGGCAGCCCTGTTTAGGGAAGTTTTTAATGTTTGATGGTTTTTTAATTATTATTATTGTTATTATTATTATTATTATTATTATTACAGTGATACCTCTGGATGTGAACGGGAACCGTTCCGGAGCCCCGTTCACATCCAGAAGCGAATGCAACCCACGTCTGTGCATGTGTGGGTCGCGATTCTCTGCTTCTGTGCATGCATGTGACATCATTTTGACCGTCTGTGCATGCTCCGTTACTTCCGGGTTGCCACAGCGAGCAACCCGAAAATACTGCTCCCAAAGCTACTTCAACCTGAGGTATGACTGTATGATGATGATGATGATGTTGGGAGCTGCCCAGAGTGGCTGGGAGAAACCCAGCCAGATGGGCGGGGTATAAATAATAAATTATTATTAATTATTATTATTATTATTATGCCTGCTCAGATGCTCACCTCTCTTCTCAGGATGCAGTGGACCATCACAATGACAAAGCCTTCCAAGGAGTCGAAGACTGCGAAGAGAATTTGGAAGAGGGCTGACCGGCGGTCTGTGATGGCCAGCACTGCTGACATCCAGGTGAGGGCGAGGAGAGGTAGGACCACACAGGAGCTCCACAGCGATGCCCTGTGAGAGGGAAGAGAAGAGACCATCATTGAGCTTTCCTTGCCATTCCAGCCGCTCAAGCGAGCGGATCCCGCAAACCTCTGCTTCCCAAGGGGGACAGAGGAATAATTTCTGGTAGAGGCAGGGTTGTCCCGAACGGTTTCCGAGCTATCAACGGGACATTCTGGTCGACCGAGGAAAGGGGCTGAGAGGGTTTCTGACCAAGGAAGGAGCCATATGTAAACATAAAATAATGATGCACACTGAGAAAACAGGTGGGACCATGGTGTAGTGGTTAGAGTGTCAGATTAGGACCTGTGAAATCAGGGTGTGTATCCATCTTGCCTGATGGAGAACAAAAAAGCTCTCCACACTTTTCTGATATCTTGGTAGGTACCAGTAAAAGTATTATCCAGCTGTTGATTTTGGATCTCTCTCTCGGAGCTTCCAGGAAAACTACCTGTTTGCTCTTGCAATCACTTTCTGGATCCTGAGGATACTCCTTTAGAGTAGAAAACCTGCTTTAATTATACCTGATTTGCCTTAGATTAGTTAAATTCTGAATCGAGGGCACCTTAATGAGCTGTTTAACCAAGAGCTAGATTCGATGGCTGCTAGTTTCTTTCAATGACGCATAAAGCATCTCTCTGTTGCCCCGGGGGCATTCACACAAAGTAATGCAATTCAAGACTTCCAAAGTGGACCAGTCTTGAGCTTCAGATTTCAAACAGACAAGAGGACAGTCCAATACAAAATGTTTTGGTCCCTGCAATTCATTTTGGAGAGGTTGCATGAATTGCTAAATGAGTACTCTGTGCCCAAGCTCAAGAAAGGTAGTGTGACATAGTGGTTAGAGTGTCGGCCTAGGGCCTGGGAGACCAGAATTCAAATTTCCACTTGGCCATGAAGCTCACTGGGTGACCTTGGACCACTTACTGCCTCTCAGCCTAATCTACCTCACAGGGTGTCATGGGGCTTAACTGAAAAGGTGGAGAACCATATCCACTACCTTGAGCTGCTTGTGGAAGAAGGTGGAGGTTAAAAAATAATGCAATGATGAATCCAGGCTTGCCTCATGTGTACTGGGTTTTTAAGATGTGCTATATCTTCCATGCAATCCATTATTTTTAGATCTTTCCACAAAACAGGTCTTTATTCACAAGAAGCCCAAAAATTCTTGTGATATTTTTGGAGGCGATTCCCCCTTTTTGAACCAGCCCCAATTTGCAAAAACAACTACATGAGAGAGAGAGGTCTACTTATGTGACAGTGCAACATAAGCCTGTTTGCAGAAGATGTGGGAGCAAAAATTTCAAGCCGGGTGCATTTGGAATAAGGCAACATCAGCTGGGGAGGGTCATAGCTCAGTGGTAGAGTATCGGCCTTGCAAGCAAAAGGTTCCAGGTTCAATGCCCGCCATCTCTACGTAGGGTTTGGAGAGACTCCCTATCTGAAATCCTGGAGAGCTTCTGCCAGTCAGTGTAGGGAATACTGGGTTAGATGGACCAAAGGCAGCTTTGTGTGTTCCTGTTGCAGCTGGGTCTTCTCTGAGTATTCATCTGTTCCATTTCATGCTATATAATAGACACTTTGGTGGAATCAAGGCCAGTTCATAACTGGCTCTTAGCCACTTCTTCTAGAAACATATTTCCCCCTTACCTGGAATCAACTCATAATCTTGTCTAAATTTGCATGAACAAATTAAACAACCTATTTCTATAGCAAATGGTGATAAGAAGACGCTCACTGAGTATTTTCCCCCTCAATGGTAACCAGAGGCAACTTGGATATTTAGCCTTGGGGAAAGTCTTACTTTGATAATACTCACATGAGCAAAGAGTTCAAAAGGGGCATGGGATTCTCTATGGACTGGCAGAGCGGGATTTGATTAAAAAAAGGAATAGTTTTCAAACTGAGCCATAAATCTGGTAAACAAAACAAAACAAACCATACCCTGTGCCCCAAAACTCCACCATCCACCTCCTCTTTTCAGGTGTGCTCCCCACCTCTTTCTCAAACATATGACATTGGCTAGCAGGACACCCCAACAAAGGCACCCTTTTGCAACTTGGAAGTTAATAAAATGGACTTAGGGACATGCACAGGGTGGGAAGAACAGAACCCAGCCCAATCCAAAAAAGTGAACAGAAACAACAGATGGAACGGGGGTGGGGAGACGGAGAGAGATCAATGGAGACAGCAGCACAGGTAATATTCCATGCAAGGAAGAAGAGAGTCAGTTTGTCCATCATTTCTCTAAGAGATCAGTTACTGGGATTCTGCATTTGCAGTAATTAGGAGCCGTTCAGATTTGCTTATCCCTGAGCCATCCATTGCAAAAGGGAATCTTGAGTCTTGATGAGACTTTTCCACTAGGCGACATACCAAACCCAGCCTTAGGTCCTCTTCCTCTTTTCCTTGAAGCACTTGAAGTTTCTGCTAGTTCTAGCAATGGGTAACACTGAGGACCCTAACATGGGGAGGGCTGTAGCTCAGAGGTGGTTCAACCCCCAGTGTCTTCGGGTAGGACTGGGAGAGTTCCCAGCCTGAAACCCAGCAGTGTAGACTGTGTGAACTAGATGGACCAAAGGTCCGATTCAGTACAGGGCAGATTTCTATGTTTCGGTGTTCCTATGAGTCTGTCTGCTATAAATTCACATGCTCAGATTTTGTGCAAACGGATAGTCAAAGGTGCCCTTCCAGAATTAAAGCAACAGGTTTTTCCCCCAAACACCTTCATAATAGGAAGCCAGGAAGGGGATCAGGAGGTATCTCCCCAATCTTTGGGGGTTGTTAATTCTCAGATATCAGGGGTATACATGCAAGAGCTGAAGGTGGCATGGAAATGGGAGATTCCAAAGGAACAGGTAGGCAATGAGATTAAGTGGGACAGGAAAGAAGGAAGGAAGGAAGGAAGGAAGGACGGAAGGAAGGAAGGAAGGAAGGAAGGAAGGAGAACATGGTTGAAGAGAGATTGCCAGGAGAGCGATGCAAGGAAATTTTAGGGGATGCTGAAGCCGGGAGCTGCAGGGAGCAGGTTTGAAGGAGAAAGGTGAGTTGAGCAGTATGAAGAAATATGGGTGCATGAAGAAGAGGTCTCCTGGAGGTAGGGCAAGGATAAGGCAGGAAGGAAGGTCCAGCAAGGAGAAGCTTAGGATGCTCCATGAAAGAGTCACAGGGAGCAGTGAGAAGAAGAAAGGCAAGTGTTTCATGCGCCAAACAGGAACCAGCAGCAGGATTGGAGAAAGAGATGTGAGAAGAGGAAGGCAAGGTAGAAGCAGAATGTATGGCTCTGGGGTCTTCAAGGGTCTTGGACTGTAATAGGACTATCTGTTTCTATCTTTAGGCCATGGCTCCCTTAGAGTGGAAAAAAGGAAGTCAGCATGAAGGCAGGAAAAGAGGCAAAAGGGTGAAGGAAGTGTGGAATGTTTCAGGTTTTTGAACAGCAAGGCTGTTTTTCTGGGGGGTTTTCCCTGCAAAGCTAGTTTCTTGTGGTTTCTTATTAACCACAGTAGGATTCAGAATGCAGCAGTCTGATTGGTCCTAGAACAATAGGATCCAGAATGCAGCAGTCTGATTGGTCCTAGAACAATAGGATTCAGAATGCAGCAGTCTGATTGGTCCTAGAACAATAGGATCCAGAATGCAGCAGTCTGATTGGTCCTAGAACAATAGGATCCAGAATGCAGCAGTCTGATTGGTCCCAGAACAATAGGATTCAGAATGCAGCAGTCTGATTGGTCCTAGAACAATAGGATTCAGAATGCAGCAGTCTGATTGGTCCTAGAACAATAGGATCCAGAATGCAGCAGTCTGATTGGTCCACAGGAGCCACCCAATCCAACTCCAGGTGGAAGTGAATCTGCAACCTGATTGGCCTACAGGAGAATCCCAGAATTAGCCAATCACGTGGGACCCATTGTGTAAATAATATATATAAAGCAGACATTTTGGGGGAACTTCCATTCCTCACTACTATGAGCTGAATAAAGAGCATGAAATCCACCCTAGACTCTGAGTATATTTCAACCAGGTTGCAAAAACCTTGTCATTCCTATAACAGCATATAGGCTGAACACCGTATTGATCAGCTGGGAAGAAAGCCTGGCTGGTGGAGGTCTTATCTTAATCACAATTGCCTTGTCTTAAACAACAGGGTCTGGAACAAACCTTTACCCCAACCACAGTGGGAGTTTTGCTTTTCTTTAATAATAATAATAATAATAATAATAATAATAATAATAATTTATTATTTGTACCCCTCCCATCTGGCTGGGTTTCCCCAGCCACTCTCGGCGGCTTCCACAGAAACCAAAAATACACTAAAATCACACACTAAAAACTTCCCTGAACAGGGCTGCCTTAAGATGAGGAGGGACAGAGAGGAGGGATCAAATATGACTTTCTGCCACCCTTCCTCCAAAATGCTGTATGTCTCTGAGATGAAGGAGGAGGTCAGTGTCTGTGAGAGCAAAGCATAGTAGATTTCGGGTAAGACAGAAGCTCTGTGAGGAGCTAGAAGATGCCAGCAGAACATCCAGGGTAGATTTGGGTGAGGGATATGGAACAGCACAAAAACTGTGCAGGCCACTATTCCAGGCAGTCTCCCTCCATCTCAACCTCTTCTTAAGCCCAACACAAGAAAAATGTCTACAGTTACTCCTCAATCTCCCTTCTTTTCTATCTCTTGCCCCACTCCCTTAATACCTAGCAAAGCCATCTTTAACTTGGCTTTCTCCAGCTGCTTTGAGCTACATAACTCAGGAGTGACCTTCCGTTCTGCTGCTACAGAGGATAGGACCTGAACTGATGGATTCAAATTACCAGAAAGGAGATTCCAACTAAACATTAGGAATAACTGTCTGACAGCAAGATCTGTTGGACAGTAGGACAGACTCCTTTGGGAGGTTGCGGACGTTCCTTCCTTGGGGGTTTTTAAGCAGGGGTTGGGTGGCCATCTGCCAGGGATTCTTTAGCTGCGATTCCTGCATTTCAGGTCAATTCTGTGTCCAGGGAAGCTGTTTATCAGCTCCATCTGGTATGCAGGCTGAGACCCTACCTGCCCGCAGACTGTCTCACCAGAGTGGTGCATGCTCTAGTTATTTCCCGCTTAGACTACTGCAATGCGATCTATGCGGGGCTACCTTTGAAGGTGACCCGGAAACTACAACTAATCCAGAATGTGGTAGCTAGACTGGTGACTTGGGGCGGCCACCAAGACCATATAACACCGGTCTTGAAAGACCTACATTGGTTCCCAGTACGTTTCGGAGCACAATTCAACGTGTTGGTAGTGACCTTTAAAGCCCTAAATGGCCTTGGTCCAGTATACCTGAAGGTGCGTCTCCACCCCCATCGTTCTGCCCGGACACTGAGGTCCAGCTCCAAGGGCCTTCTGGTGGTTCCCTCCCTGCGAGAAGCCAAGTTACAGGGAACCAGGCAGAGGGCCTTCTCAGTGGTGGCACCCACCCTGTGGAACGCCCTCCCACCAGATGTCAAAGAGAAAAACAACTACCTGACTTTTAGAAGACATCTGAAGGCAGCCTTGTTTGGGGGAAGCTTTTAATGTTTAATAGGTTATTGTATTTTAATATTCTGTTGGAAGCTGCCCAGCGTGGCTGGGGAAACCCAGCCAGATGGGCGGGGTATAAATAATAAATTATTATTATTATTCAGGGGGTTGGACTAGATGATCCTTGGGTCCCTTCCAACTCTACAATTCTGTGATGGGCTTTGCTGTCCAAACAGCTAGAGGGCTCCAGGTTGATGAAGACTGCTCTAGCACCTTCATTAAAACCATAGAGTTGGAATCATAGAGTTGGAAAGGATCATCTCATCCAACCCTCTGCAATGCAGGAATCTCAGCTAAAGCATCCATGATGGATGGCCAACCAACCTCTTCTTAGAAACCTCCAGTGAAGGAGAGTTCCACTGTCAAACAGCTCTTACTGTCATAAAGTTATTCCTGATCAGCTAGTACAGCCATTTTCAGAGGCTTTCAGAGTTGCTCCTCTCCGCCCTGCCATGATTAGCAGAAGCAGATATATGCAAATACATGCAAACATAGTAATTTGCATTGAATAACGGGGCACAAAACGAACGCCAAATGTGCATCGTGAACCGTGGTAATTATACGGCTCACTGACATTGCTAGAATAAATTCCTTAGAGGAGTAATATCAAGGCTCCTTACAACGGTATATTTTTAACCCTAGCCTTGGTATCCGTGTGCAAAATAAACACATGACTGTTCTGGATATGACATGGGAAATCGTTTGCTATTTGGACAGTGGACTGACCCAATTTGACACCCCCAATTTTGCTTGCAGATCAGATTGCAACAGCTGGCCACTTCCAGGGCACTTGCTCAGATTTTATTTTGCAGTTTTAGTCCCCCCAAGAGCATGCATAAATACATCTGTTATGTCTAAAATGCATACTAAATGCACATTATTGGGGTGGGGGGAGGGGCTGCACTGAAAAGAATCAGAATGCATTGAAGAAATACATATTTATGGGAAGAGTGTGTACAAAATGCATACAATTTACATGCATTTTTATAATGCATTCTTTTGGAAAAATCCACAAAAAATGGAGCTGTCTTTAGAACGTGGGTAGGCAGAAGGTAGATTAGGATCTACCTGCAGATCTCTGAGTGATCTGCAGGAAATTGTAAATGGTTTTGATCCCCTATCATCTAACAATAGCAACATCTAAAAGGCTTCACCACTACACTAAATAGGGCTGGGTAAATCTATTAATTCTGGTTTTTCTCAGTTTCACATTGTTCCAATCTTAAGTTCAGTTACACAGCAATTTGTTTTAAAAACAAAGAAAGGGAAACTCCTGTGGAAAATTTACCAGTATTTTAGGGTGATACAAACTTTTGTGTCTTTAATTTTGCCCAGCATGCTTGTTTTAGTTAAGCATTTTTTCCTATCGTAATGCATGTTTCTATGTTATTGTCACAATTATACACATTTTTATGCATGCTTTTACTCTAGTGTGTGCAGTTTTGTGGGGTACACATTCCTTGGCTGGAGAACAGCATAGAAAATTCAGAGAAGTACTGATTTTGGCAGATAAAAGCATTTTGGCTTGTGTATTGTTTTGGAAACTGTGGTCCACCTTTAATTGCAAACTGGACTAAACTTCTACACCCCACCTCCCCTTAACAGAAGGGCAATCAGGATGAACTGATATGCATGGCTATACTTATGCAATTTTAGAAGCCACTTTGCTACAAGTAAGCGGTATATACTACAATTAGTATCAGTGCTTCCCCCCCATAAATAAATGTTTAGGGGCACTCTCATTTTCCTACTCATATTAAAATACTGCCCCTCAATGAGACCAAACGTAGATTCACAAAATTTTTAGGGGTATGCGTCTCCCTGCGTTCCCCCAGGAAAAAAGCACTGATTAGTACTAATAGATATATTGGCCATTTGCAGTACAACAGCAGGACTTTTTGATCCCCAAGAGCCTAATGGTAGGAATGTCTGAAAGGTTTCTATCCTGGAACAAATAAACACTTGGGAGAAATCCCAGAAGTGGATTTTTGTCCTGGGTTGAGCATGTGCGCATAAATTCCCTGCCCTTCTTACATAAAACATTCCTTCCCTCCTGAGATAGTATTTTGCACCTGGTTCTAGCTGGAAAAACTAAAAACAAATAAAGCAGTTCTTACAAGGCAAAAGTCTGCCCATCGCTGCCTTAGACTGCCAACATCATATGCTGAAATGATGCAAGCCAAGATTAATTAACAAGCTTAATTTAGGATACTGGAATGTGAATGGCATGCGGAAGACAGCAGAGGAATACTATGGGGCAGCCACAGAGAACAATTCTCTGTCAAATAGGACAACGGGAGGAGAAGATGCTTTAAGGAAGCCTTCAATCTAAGGATGGAATAAAGGACCTTCAATCTAAGGATGGATTAAAGGTCCATTTCAGCACCACTTTTGCAAGGGCTTTGAAGAAGTGGGCTGACCAGTTGCAGGGGGGGAATTGATGGAGTTTCCCTTCTATTTTTGAACTGTCATTTTCACTTCCTTGCCACAAGCCATAAGCCCGGCACCTGCAAATTAATCAGTTCCTACAGAAGATCAACCTTAGTATTGGAGACTCGTTTTCTGCCACCCCGCAATCTGAATTGAAAGTTCATGGCTGCAACATTGCAGCATCATTCACAGGTGGGGAAACAGTGGTCACAGATTCATAGCACCCTATGGGTCACCTATCTCAACCCCAAGTCCTCCAGATGTTGTTGGATTCCAACCCCCTTCATTCCTGGCCAGCAGGACCAACTGTCAGGGGTGATGGATGCTGCAGTCCAGGTATATCGTTCCCCATCTCTACAATTAGGCCTAGCAGTGTCAATCAGTGACTGTTAGCTCTGACAGCTAAATGGAGCATCCATTATCAGGGGCAGTAGATCTCTGCAAGCCAGGTGCTAATACAAGGATGGGGAACCGTGGCCCTCTCGATGTTGCTGGACTCCATATCCCTTCACCTTCAGCTAGCATGGCCAATTGTCAGGGATGGCAGAAGCTGTAGTGACAGTGTGAGGGCCACTGTAAATGAGGTAGGAACATGAATTGAGGAAAGCTCCCAGCTTCACATCGAAGCAGGTAATGAAGCACCAGCAAGGCCTGAAAAGACCTGCAAGGCAAACTTGAGTAGACCTATATTGACAGAGCTTCCCAAGTTTGCTGTGCAGGATGAGAGAACTCTGGACACAGAGGTTGGCCACTGTGAGAACAGGATGCTGGTCTTGATGGGCCATCCAGGAGCCACTGCATGGAAGGACTACTATATTGCAGCCTTTGAGGATGCTTCCCAAACTGCGACTAGTAGAAAATGCAGCTGCCTGGATGTTGGTGTGGACAGATCGAACACAAGGAACAAGGCTACTTTGGCGTTGACCCCACGTCTGTGGGTTTCTACCCTGACTGAAATTGATGAAGACCCATCAGTCCAAGCCTTCAACGGGTTCTAAGGAGATGTTTGTATTCAGGCACTTCCTCTTGGATAACGGGTGCACCTCTTTTTTTTAAGAAAAGGGGGTTTCTATAGTTTTGGGGAAAGTCCACAGCTCAGTGGTAGAACATGCAGATGGTCGCAGGTTCAATACATGTTGGAATTCCCAGGTAGGGTTGGGAGAGACTCTTGACTGAAACCCTGAAGAGCCACTACCAGTCAGTGGGGATGATCGTGAGATAGATGGACTGATTCAGTATAAAGGAGCTTCCTAGGTTCCTAATATGGTCCAAGGAGAGAATAAAGGAGCCAGAAGAGCCAGGCGGGTATAAGAAATCAAACCAGGGTGCGGGAAAGAGAAAGAGAGAGAGAGAGCAAGAAGGAGGAGACTCTTAACCAAAAGGGTTGAGGGGGATAGAAAATAATAATATTTTTTTATAAAAAAAAGGAGAAAGAAAAGAAGTTGAAATTAGAGGAACTAACATGGCGTTACTGGTGGCTGTGGCGGAAACGTCAGCAGAAGATAGAACTCCACACTTGGAACATTTGAGCGTGATGCCGTAAAGAGGCACTGCCATCTGACTGCAATTAAAATTAAAAGACTGAAACGAAACAAAACACTTTGCTCGTGAAAACACAAACGAAACCAAAAAAATAAAAGGAAAAGGGAGGAAGGAAGGACAGGAGGATCGGTGGTGGGTGGGTGGGAATATTTAAACCCATAAAGGGGAAAGGGGGACAAAAATAAATAAATTAACAGATCAAAAGGAAATCCCGACCGACGACACCCATATAGCTTGAGAGAGAGATAGAGAAATAAATGAAATAACGGAAAGGGAAGGGTTAAAACTCTCATCTATGTCATTCCAGGTGCGGAAAGCCATGAGCCACAGCCCAAATCCCACCCCACCCCACCTGCCCCCCCAAAGGTCAAGAACCATGTCAAAGCCACTGGGGTTAGATAGAACTGTGTTGGAAAAGGCTGGCCAGCCACAGAGTGGGACTCAGGGCTGTGAATATCCCGCTGCTACCCACAATTTCTGTGATTTTCTGGGAACTGCCCTGAGATCTCTGGGTATAGGGCAAAATAATAATAATAATAATAATTATTATTATTATTATTATTATTTCTACCGCGTAGCTTGCATAGCTGAGAAAAGTCAGTTTCTCTTTACCCTGTTCTGCTCCTTTTCTGAAATGTTGGAGATTACTGAGAGGGCAGCTGCAGCAGTGGTTGGAAGGGCAGGTGTGTGTGTGTGTTTTGTGTGTGTGTGTGTGTACACCTGAATTTCTAAGGCTGAATGTCTTATTGAGAGGGAGGCGAGGGGCTGCGAGTTCTGTGTGGTGCGGCTGCAGCAGCAGAGCCAATGCAACGTTTCTGCCGTTCCACCTGCACCGCACTGACTTCTCTGTGGCTCACCCCTTCCACTCTTCCTTTTGGTAATTTGCAGTGACATCTGACATCCAGAAGAAGAAGAAGAAGAGTTTGGATTTGATATCCCGCTTTATCACTACCTGAAGGTGTCTAACAAAGCAGCTAACATTCTCCTTTCCCTTTCTTCCCCACAACAAACACTTTGTGAGGTGAGTGGGGCTGAGAGACTTCAAAGAAGTGTGACTGGCCCAAGGTCACCCAGCAGTTACATGTGGAGGAGCGGGGAATCGAACCCAGTTCACCAGATTACGAGTCCACCGCTCTTAACCACTACACCACACTGGATCCAGGTATGTAGCTCATGTCATTGATCCGTATAAAGCAAGCAGCACATAGGCGGCACACAAAACGCTACCATACCATTCTACGTTCTAAATCTTATATTAATAATCCAAAATCAATACTTACACTTCATATGCTAAGTTCTTTCTTGACTTAAGCATTTATTCATTTACTATAAATGAATGAATTATTGATATAAGATTTAGAACGTAGAATGGTTTGATAGCGTTTTGTGTGCCTCCTATGTGCTGCTTACTTTATTCTGGTCTACTATGAGAATTGGCAGCATAGGTTCATTTCTTCAGTACATGTCATTGATCCAGCCATAATCAGATCTTTCTTTCTTTCTTTCTTTCTTTCTTTCTTTCTTTCTTTCTTTCT
>JAXCMG010000020.1:32273945-32344578 GCA_034642415.1 Podarcis siculus | reverse complement strand
TTCTTTCTTTCTTTCTTTCTTTCTTTCTTTCTTTCTTTCTTTCTTTCCTCCATAAATTGATATGCATATTTCTATATTTCTATACAGTGGTACCTCGGGTTACATACGCTTCAGGTTACATACGCTTCAGGTTACAGACTCCGCTAACCCAGAAATAGTGCTTCAGGTTAAGAACTTTGCTTCAGGATGTGAACAGAAATCGTGCTCTGGTGGCAGCGGCAGCAGGAGGCTTCATTAGCTAAAGTGGTGCTTCAGGTTAAGAACAGTTTCAGGTTAAGTACGGACCTCCGGAACGAATTAAGTACTTAACCCGAAGTACCACTGTATTTCTATATTTCTATACCTTGTATCTCTCCTGGAGCTGGGGTGTTTTTTTACATATAAAATTGTTTTCAATTGTTTGCATATATGGAGTCTACCCAGTGAGCCAGTGTGGTGTAGTGGTTAAGAGCGGTGGACTCGTAATCTGGGGAACAGGGTTCGCGTCTCCGCTCCTCCACATGTAACTGCTGGGTGACCTTGGGCCAGTCACACTTCTTTGAAGTCTCTCAGCCCCACTCACCTCACAGAGTGTTTGTTGTGGGGGAGGAAGGGAAAAGAGATTGTGAGCCGCTTTGAGACTCCTTCGGGGAGTGATAAAGCGGGTTATCAAATCCAAACTCCCCTCCCCCACTCGTGCAGAGCGGTTTTTAATCTGTGAAAATTGCTTTGAGATATTTTACGGGAAGTGATTCAGAAACGGAATCAAATAAAGAAATAAAAAGCCCTCTTCTTTTTTTCGGTAGATGCCATTTTTGATATTTATGTTGTATTCGGTTTTAGAAACATGTGTTGGGAAACAGTTTGGAAAGCCTTAAACAAACAAACAAACAAACAGTTTATTTAACTTATTATATTCCTTGCTGTAATGCAAATGTGTTTCAAAGAGTAATTAATGCTACTCTCTTCTTGGGAGAGACTGGAAATAAATGGTTTCTCCGCACACCCCTTTATTTTAATAGAAAGGGATATAACTGAACCACCTTTTTTTGTGAGTAGGGTAGTTAGTGGCCTTCTCATCTCTTATGTGGGATGGAGAGGGCTTGCTCCTTTTAAAATAAATTTTCTGATAATTTAAATCTGGCTTTAATGTTTATTTTATTTTACTGCCTACATCACTTGGAAGCACTGGAGTGCAACAATACGACTGATCAATATGGAATCATCTTATCAGTTCAGCCAAATGACTGCTCCATTATGGCTGTACAGAACTTCCATATTCAAACGCAGTCTACACCACTGAATTATCATTACTGAGGAGCAAATGGCAGCGGACTGTGAGCTTCATGGAATAATTTGAATGTCCACTTTCAAGTTTTCTCATGTCACGTGCATCAAAATCTACTATAACCACCCCCAGTATTGCCACTTCTCCAACACAGTTCCAAAAAACCCCAGGTTGACCTTAGCTGGCTAGATGACCTGAACTGATCCAGCTCCCCCAGGCATTTCCACATTCTCAACAGGTAACATGTTCTAAACAGGTAACAAGATCAGCAGAACCAGTCAACGTGGATAACGTACTTTTTAAAAGAGAACATTTCACACGCAAGCAAAGAAATGAACAGAAAAAAGAAGGGGAAGGAAAGGTATGGAAAAGCAAAGGCCCACATTTCCCTCAATGTTTTCATTTCCAGTACACATTTGACACAGTCGATAACCAGCTGGAGGAGGCCTTGATTGGAAGACTCAGTCATGTTTCAACAGGACAATAACTCCCAATCGAGCAATTTTCTGGCTGTGTGGTTTGATACTGCAAAGGAGCACACTGCAGCCTCTAGGACTGAATTCTCCACTCATCACACTGGGGCTGCCAGCTTTTATTTCTCCCTGCTAGACGAACTGTCCACTGCCAATTGCTCTGGACAGCCCAACCTATCCCGGGGTGATCTGGGGCTGTCTCCACTAGACTTAGGTGAAGGCCAGGTTCCTCCAGATCAGCCCAAGGCAGTCTAGGAACAATTGAATTCCACAGGACTTACTTCTGAGTAGAAATAGGTTTGGATGGTGTTGTTTGTTGCACCTTGCAAGACAGCAGAGGTTTAGGAAGAGTTTTCTTTCTCCTAGACGGGCTACCTTCCTAGGTTGATGAGCCTCATTTGCCCCTCATATCCCTCTACAGTACATGCAGAAACTGCCTTCTTGACCTTTAGACCCACTCCTGGTCTCGTCTGCTCAATCCGCCAGAGCCTGTCTTCACATGCAGGTAAAGGTAAAGGGACCCCTGACCATTAGGTCCAGTTGTGGCCGACTCTGGGGTTGCGGCACTCATCTCGCTTTATTGGCCGAGGGAGCCGGCATACAGCTTCTGGGTCATCTGGCCAGCATGACTAAGCTGCTTCTGGAGAACCAGAGCAGCGCACGTTAACGCCGTTAACCTTCCAGCTGGAGTGGTATCTATTTATCTACTTGCACTTTGACATGCTTTCAAACTGCTATGTGGGCAGGAGCAGGGA
Organism: Podarcis siculus; assembly: GCA_034642415.1. NCBI lineage: Eukaryota > Metazoa > Chordata > Lepidosauria > Squamata > Lacertidae > Podarcis > Podarcis siculus. The sequence goes on along the minus strand of JAXCMG010000020.1, from coordinate 32,342,083 downwards.
CCGAACAATGGGAGCTCACCCCGTCGTGGGGATTCGAATCACCAACCTTCACAGCGCTATCCGCATCCCTTCTCACATGCAGGGGAAGTCCCTAACTCACTAAGGGTTTGAGACCCATTGGCTATCCTCTCCTGGTTTAGCCGGCCAGTTGAAGCCGTTCCCGGGGTGTGGCCACTGTCGCATGCTGACAGCTTCTAGGAGCCACAGATGAGAGCTGAGTGCAGGGTGGGGGCCAAAGTTGCACAAACTACCCCAGAAGGAGCGCGACATGTCTCTTACGTCTCACCTCTCAACCCACACACCCCGATCAAACTTGAGATACCATAAACACAATACAAATGACTGGCTCATATGCTGTGAAATGTGAGTGGAGGAGATTTGGGGGGATCTTAGGGAAAGTCGGGGTTATTTGGGGGTAGAAATGTCAAACCCTCTGACAGCTGTTTAAAATCAGGTGATGGCCCATGTCAGGGGACTGCCATTGGAACAGGGGAGGGAGGCAGAGGGGCCGTTGGGATACAGAGAGCCTCCGAAACTCCTGAGGAGCAGCTCCTCTTCCAGCGGTGGAAAAGGCCACACCTCCAGTGAAGGAGAGAGGGAAGGAGCCAGCCAAGTGGGGAAAGGGGTTGAGGATGCTACTGAGAGCCCCAGCGCCTCACCTCGCCAGGCTGGCCAGGAGGGACACACACCACTTCCGTCGCCCAGCTTGCACAGAAGGGTGAAACGCAAGGAGGGGAGGAGGAGGCTTGGGGTGCCGAAGTTCTTATGTTGGGGGAGAAGCCGGAAGGGGCCCCTCCCAGATTCTGCAAGTGACTAAGACGGACATGAACTTTGTGGATCTGCACTGTAAATAGTTTGCACAATAAAACCTGTAAAAGACAGGTTGGAGTCCTGCCTGGTTACTCACGAGCAACCACCACCACCATCTGACAGCCTGCCTAGTACGCTTCCCAGCATGCCTCCATTCTGAGAGTTGGTTTGGGGAGAAATTGGTGGCAGCCCTAAGTGGAACCTTTGATGAGCTCATGAAAGCTCCACCCCAGAAAAAATAGACACGCATCCATGGCAAAACCTACTTTTTCACCCTCAGCCCAGTCCCCAAATCCAGGCCTAACATTGTTCTTTGGAAAGTTCAGTCCAGCACTAGTTTCACGTACAATGAGCCACCCAGTGTCTCCTTTGGCGAGCATCAATTGGATCCTTGTTTTCATGTTGGCTTTTTTGCATGAAGTTCTCTGTTGCATTTCTGCTCCTTTAGTAAACCACACTCCAGTGAAAACCTTTGCCTTCCATCTCTGTCCCAATTGGGGAAAAGAAGCTCTGGTAGCTAATTCCTCCTTTCTTTTTTTGTGAGGGAGGGGGTTACCATCATCATTCTCCCCATTGTGTTCCTCCACCCCTGCCTGGTTATCGAGTGTGACTGTTTAATTTCCGGTTTCATTCTTTTTTGCTTAGAGGAATTATTGATATAAGGCATACCCTGCCCGTTCCTTCAGTTTCTTATCTGTTATTCCATCTTTCGATACAAGTTTGTTAAATACCAGAATACCAATAACCATGTTCACCTGTTGGAAGAGAAACAACAGACAGACACGTTTGTTTGAAAAGCCCAACCATGTCAAAAATCGAAGCAAAATCATACATTTCAACCTGTTGAATATGCCCAGGTATGCCCCAGCCAGTTTAGCATTTCTTAAGAGAGGTTAACAGCAAAATCTGAGTGGCCAGAGGGACTCTGACCTGCACAAGGTTAAAGGACCCAGGACTGCTAATTTCTTATTTGGTCCTGGAGCCTTTTGCATGATGAACGTTTGGTGTCTGGGAAAGCAGACATTGGAGTCAAACCAATTTTTCAAGAGAGTTCCCAGGAATACAAATTGGAGGGAGGAAACCAGTGTGTGAGCATGAAAGATATCATGTCTCTCTGCTCAAGGATGGCGTTGTCTCCTTGTCAGCATCCCAAGCCACAGACAGAACTGCTTTAAAGCCCTGTGGGCTCAAAGAGGCCATCAGCTCCCTTTGATCAGGGGTGGAAAAATGTGTCAATTTCAGCTGCTTATCCCCCCCCCCCCAGTCTCAAATTCAGTCTTCCACGATTCCGTGCCACTTTTGCAAAATTCATCACTGGGTTAGCGTGAATTTCTCTGGATGTGCACTTTTTTCTTCTTCAAACAAATTCCCTTAACATAATGCATTTTGTATGTTAATTCCGCTAAGGCATGCATTTCAATGCACACTTCCCCCTAACATGCACATTTTATTTATTTTTTGCACATAGCATTTGGTTCAAGAACTGCAATGCAAACTTTCAGAAATGAAGGATTGCTGCATATCAAGTTTGCATAGTGGGGAATTTCACGTTAAAATGTGAGCTGGTCCCCATCGCTCACTGCTCACCAGACAGAGGGCCTTCTCAGTAGTGGTGCCCGCACTGTGGAATGCCCTCCCATCGGATGTCAAGGAAATAAGCAGGTATCTTATTTTTAAAAGACATCTGAAGGCAGCCCTATTTTAGGGAAGTTTTTAATATTTAATGCTATATTGTTTTTAACACTCAATTGGGAGCCGCTCAGAGTGGCTGGGGAAACTCAGCCAGATGGGCGGGGTATAAATAATAAATTTTATTATTATTATTACAGTGGTACCTCGGGTTACAGACGCTTCAGGTTACAGACTCTGCTAACCCAGAAATAGTACCTCGGGTTAAGAACTTTGCTTCAGGATGAGAACAGAAATTGTGCAGCAGTGGTACAGCGGCAGTGGGAGGCCGCATTAGCTAAAGTGGTATCTCAGGTTAATAACAATTTCAGGTTAAGAACGGGCCTCCAGAACAAATTAAGTTCTTAACCCGAGGTACCACTGTATTATTATTATACCCTTGATACCTCTTTTTAATTGTATATTTTAAACTGTATTTTAAATTGTTGTAACCTTCCCTGAGATATTAGCATGAAGGGCAGGTTATTGTTATTATTGCAATTTTTATTATTCCCTGTTGCATTGCGTATTGCATTTAAGGTAAAGGTAAAGGTACCCCTGCCCGTACGGGCCAGTCTTGACAGACTCTGGGGTTGGTGCGCCCATCTCACTCTATAGGCCGGGGGCCAGCGCTGTCCAGAGACACTTCCGGGTCACGTGGCCAGCGTGACATCGCTGCTCTGGCGAGCCAGAGCCGCACACGGAAACGCCGTTTACCTTCCCGCTAGTAAGTGGTCCCTATTTATCTACTTGCACCCAGGGGTGCTTTCGAACTGCTAGGTTGGCAGGCGCTGGGACCGAGCAACGGGAGCGCACCCCGCCGCGGGGATTCGAACCGCCGACCTTTCGATCGGCAAGCCCTAGGCGCTGAGGCTTTTACCCACAGCGCCACCCGCATCCCTTAACCCGAGGTACCACTGTATTATTATTATACCCTTGATACCTCTTTTTAATTGTATATTTTAAACTGTATTTTAAATTGTTGTAACCTTCCCTGAGATATTAGCATGAAGGGCAGGTTATTGTTATTATTGCAATTTTTATTATTCCCTGTTGCATTGCGTATTGCATTTACCTAGACGTAATGAGGAAGAGGGAAAAATGGAGAGGGCATGCTCCAAGGATGCATAGCTATACCATCCCTACAATTTCTCTGTTGCTACAACACAGAGATCCTGTGCAAGGTTAGCCCCGCCCCCAGTTGTCCATGACTCCTTGCCAGATCTCTTGTCACTCAAACAGTGTTTATGTACATTTCAGACAGACTGTCCTGAGTTACGTTTTGTTCGTGGATGTCAATTAATCACAGTATATTCAGGGTCCTTTGAACACAGCTAATGCCAGACCTTTGCAACTGCTACATGAAGCAAACCACTCTTAATCCTCTTTTCCCTCCCTTAAGTGCCTTCATTCAAATTCACCCATCAATATGGCATTCACACTCTTAATTAATCCAAAACAAATCTCCCGTGGAGAAAGGACCTTAGCTTGGGCACTTTTGCTTTCCTCAAGGAGCAATTTCCTCTTGAAGGTAGAGAGAGAGAGAGTCTCTTTTTAATAAATAAAAATACAAGAATAAGTGGTCTTTGGGGGAGTTGGGAGCATAGGGAAGGCACACATAGAAAAAGAAAAATGTTCAGAATTCGGGGAAAGTACCAAAACGACAGCCGCTGCCGGTCCCACGAAGGCATAAAGGAGACCCCCTTCCAAAGAAAGCCAACAGCTAGGAGAGGAAGAGGGAGAAAAGAGACGTCAGAGCAGTGGCGAGACTAGTCTCCAGGCACAGCAGAAACATTGCACAGAAACAGCGTTAAAAAATGAGGAAAACGGGAAGCGGGAGGGGTCTGCCCAATGAGACAAGTTGCATGATAAACACTTATATTAATTAGGGTTGGGGAAACCTGTCAATTCTGGGTTCATCCAATTTTCCTTTTCAAATTTTCACACATTCGCATTTTTAAAAATAAAAATAGTCATTGCGAAAATTCACCAGCACTTTAGGGAAAATTTCTCCTAATATGCACACTGTGTGCCAGTCTGTCTAAAATATTTATTATTGCGTGGCGAGTTCCTGGTCCTCCCAGTGGAAATAATGACACATGACACAATTATTAAGGTTAATGGGCTAAATAAGGCCACAACTTTTATTAGTTACAGGTGATGAGCGGTATTGGCTTAGGCATTGGACCTAACTGACTATATCTGACTGCAGCCCATCTGCTTGAAGTCCGGGAAGGGTTAACCACCAGTAGGGGGAGTCCTGCTGATGCACATAGAACTCCCCCAGGGTCACCACTTGGGGGCGTGCCTTAGGCATTCACCTCCATAGGCTTCGGACAGGGCCACGCCCCCCAGAATCTTTGATCGGACTACCCTTCAATATGCGGGCAGGTGATGGCGCTACCTCCCCTCTTACATCTACAGAGCAATACCAGTGCCTAACTGCCAATACCAAGAAAGTTGTGACGATTTGCTACAAGGTAGGCGAAAACCAAGTGGCTGGTGCCAATTTGCCAAGTGGAAATACTCCTACCAGGCCCCTCAATGGCAACCAACCACGGTCCATAGCAAGGTCAAGGAACGAAACCCTTATAGGGCGGGAAGGTGGGGAAAGCAGGAACAGCTGGCAGGCGGCAAAAGAGGGAGATCCCTGGCCACTCCTGCCTTAAACAGGGCAGGCCACGCCCCCAGAGCCAGCTGATTGGCTGGCCAGGGGGTGACGTGGCCGGGGATTCCCCCAATCGCGTGGGGCTGGGCTCCAGCCACCGTGCACGTGGTGGGAGTGTGAAGCCTGAAACCCCACCTCCTCTGCAGGGCGGAAGTGGCCTTAATTAATTTATTGCTCTTATATTCTATATTGTGCTCTAAGGAGGTCGGGGTGGAGCACATGGGTCTCCCTGTCCCCAATTAACCCCCACAACAACCCTGCAAGGTAGGTTAGGCTGAGAGACAGTAACTGACTCCAAAGGCCATCCACTGAGCTTTGTGGCCAAGTGGGAATTTGAACCCTGTTCTCCCAGAGTTCTGCCTCTCTACACATTTTCAGAAAGCAACTTCCCATAATCAAATGCATTTCGGGGGTATAATATTTTCAGTAACCTATGATTGTTTTATTAACACTTTGCAACCGTGTATACATTTCTCGTACATGTTATTTTGCAGGAAAAGAGCTTTGCAAAATTCAGAGACGTGAAAATTGCAACGGTTGCTGGGGTTGGGGTTTGTTTGGTTCGCGTATTGCTTCATTGAGTATGGATTAAGTAAGTTCACCTTTAAATGCATTTCATTTAATGTTTCATTAAGCAGGATTCTTCTTGCTGCTCTCTGCATATTAAATCCAGGTTTAAAAATATCTGTATGTTCTTTCAAGCACCATTTCTAACCACTCTGGGAGCTGTAGAACTACAAAGGGAATAGGCGCCTCCTATCAACTCTTAGTGGGACGCGGGTGGCGCTGTGGGTTAAACCACAGAGTCTAGGACTTGCCGATCAGAAGGTTGGCGGTTCAAATCCCGGCGACGGGGTGAGCGCCAGTTCCTCAGTCCCTGCTCCTGCCAACCTAGCACTTCGAAAGCACGTCAAAGTGCAAGTAGATAAATAGGTACTGCTCTGGCGGGAAGGTAAACAGCATTTCCATGCGCTGCTCTGGTTCGCCAGAAGCGGCTTAGTCATGCTGGCCACATGACCCGGAAGCTGTACGCCAGCTCCCTCGGCTAGTAAAGTGAGATGAGCACCACAACCCCAGAGTCGGTCACGACTGGACCTAATGGTCAGGGGTCCCTTTACCTTTATCAACTCTTAGCATCCTTAGCAAAGAATCTGTGGGATTCTTTGTGGAAAGTCAGGACTGTTTAAAGTGGTACGATGCCACTTTAAATGTAGGCCAAAGGAAGAATAGTGATTTTACAGGAACAAGAAAATAGGAAGCTTCTCCATATATAGGAATAATTGGAACTGAAGGATTCTAACTTATTCAGTCCTGCACGATCGTGAATGTGAAGGTTAGAGAGGCAACAGGGAGGCTGCCTTTGTCCAGGAACTGCGTGATTAAAAACGGCAACCCCCCATGTTGTGTCAGCAACTTCCAGTTTATCTTTCCTACAAGTGGTAAAACATCACAGCGTCCAGCTGTGTCCTGGCTGTGCTTTGTCGCACCGTTGTGCAGGTCCCCTCTGCAGAACAAACTCTTTCTTGTGACACTGTGCTATGTGATTAATTCCTGCTGCTCCATTGCCAGTCAGGAGCAGACACAAAACCTTCCACTCAGTGATCATCCAGTAGCTTGCATCGGAAGTCCAGGTAGATCAAAAATTTCTCCACAGGGAACCTTCAGCATGAATTTTTGTTGTTGTTCTTGCTGGTCAGCTCATTATTTTCCAGAACTTCTAAAAGCTATTTGCACATTCATTATTTCCCAGAACTTTTTTAAACTATGTACACAGCCCATAGATCAACTCTGGAATTCGATCCCATGAGATATAATGACAGCCACCAATTTGCAGGGCCTTTAGCAAGGCTTAGACTAATTCATAAAGGCTTCAGGTGCCTACTAGCCATAAGGTCTACCTCCAAAGTCAGAGGCATTATGCCTCTGAAAAACACTTGCCTGGACTCACAAGTGTGGAGCGCTGTTGCATCCAGGTCCTGGTTGTGGACTTCCCATTGGGGCATCTGATTGGCCACTGTGAGAATAGGATGCTGGAATAGATGGACCATTAGCCTGGAGCAGCAGGCTCTTCACAGAATAGTAGAGCTGGAAGGGACCCTGAGTTGGAAATCCAACTCTCCGCAAAACAGGAATATGCAGCTATCCCATATGGGGAGCAAACCTGCAGCCTTGCTGTTATCAGCATCACACTAAGGAAGAGCTCAGAAACATGGCTTGAGTGAGCTGTAGTGACAAGCAACAGTGAAGAGAAGTGGTTGGGTGTGTGGAGGAGCATGGATGTTGGCATCGCTGAAGCCCTGCAGACCTTCCGATGCCCTGATCAGCCAAATCAAAGTGTTGGTGCTGATCTATAAAGCCCTAAATGGCCTCAGCCCAGTATACCTGAAGGAGCGTCTCCACCCCCATCGTCCAGCCCAGACACTGAGGTCCAGCTCCGAGGGCCTTCTGGCGGTTTCCTCCCTGTGAGAAGAGAGGTTGCAGGGAACCAGGCAGAGCACCTTCTTGGTAGTGCTGCCCTCCCTGTGGAACGCCCTTCCATTAGATGTCAAAGAGATAAACGACTACCTGACTTTTAGAAGACATCTGAAGGCAGCCCTGTTTGGGGAAGTTTTTTATTGTTTGATGCTTTATCATGTTTTTAATATTCTGTTGGGAGCTGCCTAGAGTGGCTGGGGAAACCCAGCCAGATGGGCGGGTTATAAATAATAGTAGTGTTAGTAGTAGTAGTAGTAGTAGTAGTAGTAGTAGTAGTAGTATTGTAGCTCTGCACTTCCCTGCACATCCCAAGATATTTCATCAACCTCAGACCTCCCATGGTGAACATACGACCACCTGAACTCATATCAAAATATGCCAATTCCAAATGCACGTGTCAAACAGAGCATTTTTAAATACATCAGAATTCCAGAGGTCAGCTATGGGTAGACTGCAATATCATTTTGATCCACCCAGTGTTGCATCGGATTGACTCCATTTTCCTTCCTCGCAGATTTAATTTCAGCTGGTTCTCGTCTCTTGTTTTCCTCCGAGCACTGGGGAATCTGCCACCTGGACATCCAGAGTCCCTAAACTCGATTCTGACAATCCTGCTGGGCTGCTCTCTTTGGAGTTCCCCGTGAGCATCTGCTCCTCTTTGCAACCATGCCAACATTTTGCTTTGGGAAGCTGCTGCAAAATCTGGGCTGTCTGCTAGTCACGCCTCACAAAGAATATTCGGGTTCCATAGTGCAGAGACAGATAATACTCTTGCTATGTAAAAAAAACCATTAAGAAGAGTCTGGATCAGGCCAATCATGTAGTCCAGCATCCCCATACATGCTCTCTCTCTCTCTCAGCATAATAGAAAAAGGAAACTTGGAAAGTGTATAAGACTTAACTAAACTATCAATATAATTTGAATCATGTTTCTTGAGATGGGAAGAGGCTGGGACTCCCTGTAGGAATAACTGCCCCACCAAGTCTCAACTAAAACCCAGAGGAAGACTTGGGACTCTGAAAGAACTTAAAAGGTAAAGGGACCCCTGACCATTAGGTCCAGTCATGGCCGACTCTGGGGTTGCGGCGCTCATCTTGCTTTATTGGCCGAGGGAGCCGGTGTACAGCTTCCAGGTCATTCTGCTATCATAGTTGCGAACCAGGTGCCTCAATGGGAAACCATCAACCAGAAATCCACAAGAGATATCTAATAAACATCAGGAAGGCAGCTACAGTATTGGCATTTAGGCATCTGCTTAAAGGTAAAAAATGGTAAAGGACTCCTGGACAGTAAGTCCGGTCAAAGGTGCATATGGGGTTGCGCTGCTCATCTCGATTTCAGGCCGAGGGAGCCGACATTTGTCCACAGACAGCTTTCCGGGTCATGTGGCACCATGACTAAACCACTTCTGGTGCAAGATGGAAACCAGAGTGCACAGAAACGCCATTTACCTTCCTGCCACAGTGGTACCTATTTATGTACTCACACTGGTGTGCTTTCAAGCTGTTAGGTTGGCAGAAGCTGGGGCAGAGCAACAGGAGCTCACCCCGTCGCGGGGATTCGAACTGCCAACCTTCTGATCGGCAAGACCAAGAGGCTCAGTGGTTTAGACCACAGCGCCACCCGCATAAAAGTCATTGATTCGCCCAGGCTTTCCCTGAGGGGTGATCCAGCAATGTTGACGTATTGAGCCAATCTGCTCATTTGTGATGCATTTTGTACTCATTTTAGGGATGTAATTTTATTGTTGCTTTTATACCGTTCACCAGAATATTTTAGGCTGCTCGGTGGTTTGCGGTACAGAGATTTTTGCAAAGAAAGCAAGCAAGCAAAAAATAAGTGCCTTGAAATGTGAGAGGAAAGAAGGGAGGAAGGAAGGGAGGGAGGGAAGAAAGAAAGAAACTGTTACTCACTAGTTCATGGTGCCGTACCCCTTGGCTTTCGTGAATCCCACAGAGATGGCCACCACTAAGGCAGGTAGGCCTAAAGGGAATAAAGCAAAACAGGTAAACAGTTATGGTTAGAGTCATTTGCAAATGGCCCTTTGCAGTAAGGAATCAGTCTGCTTGCCTTGGGGTGAAGGAAACCCAGAATTCTCCCCTAAGACGGAGGCTCCTTTTACTAACAACATAAGAGATATACTGGATCCGGCCAATGGCCCAGCCAGTTCAACATCTTGTTCTCATGTTGGACAACCAGGTGACCATGGGAAGCCTGCAATTGGGACCTGAGTACCAGAGCATCTTTCCCTCTTGTGATTCCCAGTAACTGCCACCCAGAAACATAGTCACCATGGACAGCAGCCATTGACAGTCTACCCTCCACTATCATCCTTGTAACAGAGAGAGACAGCAACACTTCCATACAACCAGACAACTGTAGAGTTGGAAGGGACCACAAGGGTTGTCCAGTCCAACCTTCTGAAATGCAGGAATCTTCTCCCCAATGATCCTGAGATTAAAGAGTCTCATGCTTTTACTGGCTGAGTTATCCTTCACTTTCCTGCTGGAAAACCCTGATGATTAACTGAGAGTCCTTAGGGGCCAATAGAAAAGGATGATTTTGGATCTCTTTGGTCTGATTTTATTTCATTTGCAAGCAAGGAGGAACATGGCCAAACCCCACCTTGGCCTATGAATGAAGGTGGCTGATATAGACTCAGGGTAAAGGTAAAGGTAGAGGTACCCCCTGACCATTAAGTCCAGTCGTGGACAACTCTGGGGATGCACGCTCATCTCGCTCTATAGGCCAAGGGAGCCGGCGTTTGTCCGCAGACAGCTTCTGGGTCATGTGGCCAGCATGACTAAGCCACTTCTGGCAAACCAGAACAGTGCACGGAAACTCCATTTTACCTTCCCGCCAGAGCGGTACCGATTTATCTACTTGAACTTGATGTGCTTTCAAACTGCTAGGTTGGCAGGAGCTGGGACCGAGCAATGGGAGCTCACCATGTCGTGGGGATTTGAACCGCCGATCTTCCAATCAGCAAGCCCTAGGCTCTGTGGTTTAGACCACAGCACCACCAGCATCCCATATAGACTCAGGGTATTAACCATTATATGTTATAAATAGTTCTACTCACTGCCTTCCTTGCAATTACATACCTATGGTTTATGTATGTTGGTTTAATTTCACGTCTGTATTTGTTCAACAGTGGTCTCTAATTGTATATGGACTGTGTTTATGGTCACCAGATCCTGTTTGGTAATATTGTATTTTGCAGAATCTTGTATAGTCTCTCTTTTTTTGGAAATTAATGAAACTGCCACAATTTCTTATTAAATTAACATCACAAAAAATTCATCTCAGGTCCCAAAGGATACAGTAAAGAGGTTCATCTTCAGCATTTGCTGTTTGCTGTACAGTGAAGCCAGACACACCTTTGTGGGGAGAAAATTCTACAACAGAAAATGCCCCCTCTCTTGCTGGACCAACACCCCCTGACCATTTGAGGAAGGTGGAACTACCAAGACAAATGCCAACTTCTAAAAAAGGTAGGTCACTCCCTCTGCTGATCTCAACACCCAGGAAGGTCTGTAGGGATTCCACCACCCCCATTAAGTGACGGAGAATTTTCAAACAAATGTGAGATAAATCTTCAGCATTGCACTAATATTGACAAATATTATTTTTGGGGGTTGTTGTTTAGTCGTGTCCGACTCTTCATGACCCCATGGACCAGAGCACGCCAGGCACTCCTGTCTTCCACTGCCTCCCACAGTTTGGTCAAACTCATGCTGGTAGCTTCGAGAACACTTTCGAGAACATTTTTCGGGGTAGGGGTGGTGAAATCATTGTTAGTTCATACCAATGGACAAGGAAGTACAGTCATGCCTCAGGTTACAGACCCTTCAGGTTACGTTTTTTGCGGAAACCTGGAAGTACTGGAATGGGTTATTTCTGGGTTTTAGCAGTGGCGCATGTGCAAAGTGCTGAATTGCGCTTTGCGCATGCACAGATACGCCAAATCGCAACCCGCACATGTGCGGACGCGCCACTGCGGGTTGCGGAAGTGCATCCCACACGTATCACGTCCGCAACCCAAGTGTCCACTGTAACAGTCTAAGACAGGGTATGGGAAGGAGTTAGGGCGAAATCTGTTGCTTCCTTCAAGAAGTTTAAAATAATATTAAACCTGGGTCCACAGTTTTGCCTGCATGTCATGAGTGGTGAAACTGGGAGGGCAGCATTTTGCCAAATGTTCTCCAGGGGTAGACTGAAATTCTACGACAGGAGGGCCTCAGAAATGGAAACTTTCATGCAAGTATCATAAAAAACTTTCATTTCAGTTCAATCTTTGCAAATTCTCTTGTTATGGCCACCCCTCCTCATTGCTTCTCGCCTGCCCCCTGAAATTTTGCATGAAGGACTCCCTGCATCCAGTTCTTGCATAAAGGTGGCCTACTTTGAGGGACTTACAAACCACTAACCCCTATTCTCTGATTCTTCTGGCTGTGTATCAGATGGCACTGCCTCCCTCCTCACCTAAGGAGACCTCAGGCATCTCTTAAGCCCCATCCCCTTGAGTCAAGCGTGGATCAATCTATCTCGCTGCTAAAGATGGGCAAATCCCATTAGGAGTCAGAGAGACATTGCTTGCCTGGCTGGGCTTAGCATCCCAATGACAAAAGCCCTCGCTCATTACAGATGCAATGGGATTTGAGGCAGATTTTCCTCAAGGTGTTAGGCACATTTGAGCCGGTGGCTGCCATGTCCACCGGTCCTTCTTAAGGATAGCACCACACGTAATTCCCAGCAAGGGAGATTGCTTTAATGGTGTTCCAAGGTGACCTGTCAGTCCAGAAGCAGGAGGCTCTGTTTCTGCTGAGATAGGAAGATCCTGTGTGAGGCCAAAGAAACGAGTCTGAAAGGAGAGGGGGGAACACACAGGCACACACATCGCAAATCTCATAGCACTTTAAAGGCAGTTCTTTCTGACGGCACAAGTTTTTGTGGACGATGCATCAGAAAAAAGTGGACTGTAGTCCACGAAAGCATCTGCCACAATGAAGCCGATGGGCTTTAAGGTGCTACATGACTGCTGCAACCAAACAAGGACACATCTGTACGACAGTAAGCCCACAATTTATGCACATTCAGCTTTAGGTGCATGGCCAAACATGTAAAAAAAGGGAGGGGGTGCTGGGGTTCCAGGAAAAAATACTTTGGCAATCCCATCTTCCATTGAACACAGTGTGTTTTGACTATATTGGCAACAACTGATATGCATAGAGGTGATGTTCCTGACCCCCACATGTGTGGGTGAACTGTGCATAAGCCCGCCTTGCCCCTGCCCTGCCCCATCCAACCCCCTTTTCTGTCTACTTCTGGGTTGCCACAATGGGCGCATGCGCAGTGGTGTGTCTATTGGATGCGTGTCAATTGGCCATTGCCTGCACACGATTTTGGCTTTGGGATCGATTGATGGAGCGTACCCCCCACAGAAGTTCTGGGCTTACTGTATAGATCTATAGCCCTAAGATACCACTTGGTTTCCCCTGAAGAATCCTGGGAACTGTACTTTGTTGAGAATGCTCCATCCTCTGTCTGTATGTCCCCCTCTGTTGTGTATGTGTGCTTGCCTGCCTGGTGAACGCACCTGTGATCTGCACATGTGTGTAGCGGTTGACTGCTCAGAGATGCCACAGGCATGCAGTTGGCCTCTGTGAGACCAAGATGCTGGACTTGATGGGACACCAGCTTCATCTAGCAGGGCTCTCCTTATGGCTTCACGATATATGGGACTAGTAGAGGTGGTTCCCCACTTTATGAAATTTCCCTTGGAGGTGCAGCAAAGTCTGAACCTGAGCATTTTGGGGAGACCCTATCAAGATCTTCCTTCCATTCTTCCTTTCTTCAATTGGAATGCACCTTAATTTAAGTTCATAGCACAGAATACAACATCTCAGTAGATGCAAGGCTTTAAGTATGGCTACCTAAGTCAAGCCCTCAGAATGGGGATGCAGGTGGTGCTGTGGTCTAAACCACAGAGCCTAGGGCTTGCTGATCAGAAGGTCAGTGGTTCGAATCCCCAAGACGGGGTGAGCTCCCGTTGCTCAGTCCCTGCTGCTGCCAACTTAGCAGTTCGAAAGCACGTCAAAAGTGCAAGTAGATAAATAGGTACCCATCCGGCGGGAAGGTAAACAGCGTTTCCGTGCACTGCTCTAGTTTGCCAGAAGCCGCTTAGTCATGCTGGTCACATGACCCGGAAGCTGTACGCCGGCTCCCTCGGCCAATAAAGTGAGATGAGCACTGCAACTCCAGAGTCGTTCACGACTGGACCTAATGGTCAGGGGTCCCTTTACCGTTACCTTTAGCTAAGACAAGCCATCAGAATGGGGGTGGGTGGAATGGAAGATCAAACAAATGTCTATCACTTTCTCAAAGATGCTCACTGAATCATAGAGTCAGAGGGGACCAAGAAGATCATTCTAGCCAGCCCCCTGCAATGCAGGAATATGCAGCTGTCCCATAAAGGAACTGAACCTGAGACTTAGGTGTTATCAACTCTAACCAACTGAGCCATCCTCAAATATTCTGACTTAGTTCTCCCAGAAACTCAAGGAGAGCGTAGTTCAATGCACCCGATACAGAGGCTTGATAAACTGTTAACAGGGCTGATGATTCAGAGCTCACTCTCTGCTGCCAAGCTTTTAAAAGGATATTAAATGACAATTAAACTGGGATTACACAAGGTAAGACTAAAAGCAAATAAATTAAAGTCATTTGAGTCAATAAAGCTCAGCGATAGTAAACAGAGGATCTCTCGGGAGAGAAGATCTTGACTTGGAGAGCAGTTCTACACATTACATTGAGCGAGGTGTTAGAAATTGGGTCTCTACCAATTCTAACTGCAGGGAAGAGTGGGCTCAGTTTTTCGGTGCTTCCCCATGCAAGAAAACAAACAGACAAAGCAAAAGCTAAACTCAAACAAAATGGAAAAAGCTACCTCGCTCCATGTCACAAAGTGGTGCATTCCAACTCTACAATTCTATGATCAGGAAGCGACTTATGCATGGCTTTTCCTTAACAATTATAATTATTAATATTTATTTATTGTGTTTATATCACACTTTTCCAAGGAGCTAAATGTGGTGCACATCCCTTCCCAGGTTTATCCGAATAACAATCCTGTGAGGTAGGTTATGCTACAAGTGAGTAAATGGCCCAAGTGGGGATTTGAACCCTGGTCGCCTGGGTCCTAGTCCAACACTACCCCACACTGATTCCCGCCCCCTTAATATGTTGTTTTAGTCCATGTATGCAGTCCTGGTAGGGAGTTTTTAACAAGGGGGAGCCTTACAAAAATGCAACTGTCTTTCCTGCAGTTTAAGGAAATCAAGAACTCGTCTTCCAACTCTTTCTACTTCACTTGAAGAGTGTCTCCCAGATTTAAAATGAGAGCCGTGCTGAACATTTCTCTGCTAATATTTTGGATTATTCTTTTTTTCATCCAAGGCCATTGAATAAGGCCAACTAGATCATCATCATCAGTAAAATATAATGCTTAATATGCAAAATCCCTAAGCGGTTTACATAAAACACTGCAAGATGATTTAAAAGATAAAAAATGTGTATACAACATTTAAAAACAAAAGCACAAAGAAATACACCAGTTAAAACAGAGAAACCATAAAGAAAACATTCAGCTAGATGTCATTGAATAATAAAACAGAACACTGTGATACTTGCTTAGTTAGATAGGAGGATTTTAAAGCTTGCCACTGTTTCTGCCTCAAGAACAGCTAATGGAAGAATATTTGAACATTGGCCATGTTGACTGGGGCATGTTAGCTGGAGTGCCTCAAATTCCCCATCCATGGTTTAAAATATACTTTCTGAATCTTCCATACCATATGTATGTGTGCGTGTGAACAGCTGCCACTATCCTTCCCCCACCCATTCGCCTAGGAACGATGCTGGGTACTTTAGAAGATGCAAAATGGTGGCCAGGCATTTGCATGGCCTTCCCATCATCCTTTGGGATGAAAGGCAGAATTACAAAGTTAACCACCATCACATGACACAGATGCTGTTGTCACTTCTGGGGGCAGCAAAACAAAGGGGGGGGGGCACCTTCCAGAATATTTGCTATTTCTAATGGAGTCCCACACCCAGGAGAAACTGCTGCCTTTACCTGGGGAAATTCCTCCCACCCTGATTTCGCTGCCTACAAGTAGGGTGGAAATGGTCAACTGTGCCATTTACACTGATGTGAAATTTCTGTTAGGCTCATTATCAGCAAGGCCAGTGTTTTCTACACAAGAACGCAACTTGATCACAGAACTGGTAAGGAGCAGTTAAGGGGGAAACTAATGACTAAAGGTAAAAAAAGTAAAGGTAAAGGACCTCTGGATGGTAAAGTCCAGTCAAAAGCAACTATGGGCTTGCTGCGCTCATCTCGCTTTCAGGCCGAGGGAGCTGGCATTTGTCCACAGACAGCTTTCTGGGTTATGCCGCCAGCATGACTAAAACGCTTCTGATGCAATGGAACACCGTGATGCAAACCAGAGCACACCTTCCTGCCACAGTGGTACCTATTTATCTACTTGCACTGGCATGCTTTCAAACTGCTAGGTTGGCAGGAGCTGGGACAGAGCAACAGGAGCTCTCCCCGTCGTGGGGATTTGAACCACTGACCTTCTGATCGGCAAGCCCAAGAGGCTCAGTGGTTTAGACCACAGTGCTACCCGTGTCCTCTCTAATGACTGAAGGATAACATGAAAAGGGTACAAGGAGGGAGCTACAGAAATGCTTTAAAAGGGGGGGGCTAAGTGTTGCCAAGAACTTTGGTTGCAGTGGGGGACTTGGGGCTCTCAAATTTCAGAGGTGCACTGTGTGGCACTCCCCGCCTCTCACTATCCATTCTGCAGCATTGCTTGTGGTGCTCTGCAGTGTGGTGCCAAGTCACTCTATCCTAAAACCACCTGTGATGGCCTGGGAATCGGACTCGGAGGCTGAACCTGAGGAATCCCAGCCTGCACAGGATTCCCCGCCTCCAGAACCAGCTGAGCCGGGGCTGGGGCCTGAGCCTGAAGGGTCCTCCCCTGTGCTGGATCCTCAGGTACAGGCACCAGCTGAGTCTGCTCTGGCTCCTGAGGTGAGGGAGGATCCATTGCCTGCAGGTGCTCCACTCTCAGCCCCGTCAGGGGAAGCTGAGGTTGCCTCTGGGTCCGGTAACCCTCCAGCCTCTCCTGAGCTGCAGAGGCTCAGGGCAGAGAGATGGAGGGAACTAAATTCCTGCAGGAGGAGTGCTCACATCCAGGCCAGGAGAGGCGAGTCACCTGAGGACTGTGGCCACCCTATGCCTCGGGGCAGATAAAAGCTGGTCAGCCCAGTCCCAAGTTGCAGAAGCAACACTGTTGGTAGCCAGTTCCTGCCTGCACCCTGTCCTGCCGGAGTTCCTGACCTCACCCGACTCCCTGCCTTGGACCCAGCCTCAGCTTTGACAGACTGCCTCTATACTGCACCCTCGACCTCAGACTGGACTTGAACCTTGCCTCACGTATACCCACGGGACCAGCACACCACCTCTGGTGGTTGGATGAAAAGATGGTAGAGGAATGAGGTGGCAGAAGGTGGTTGGGGAAGAGGATGGAACAGCCAAGGTGACACATTGTGCTAATAGAGAATGTATCCTTATGGAAAGCTCTGGTCCAGTAACACATTATTGAACAAGGTCTCGCTAACTGGGAATTGGCTGTGAGCCTCCGTATTTGAATCCCCAAGGGAAATTTCTCCCACAACACATGTCTCTTGAGAGAGAAAATATTCTGCTTGACACTCATGGGAAGTTTCCATTTTCCTAGTGGTTAGGATGCGTCCCAGAGCAGGACATGGCCCCAAATGTCCTCCATTCAATCCTCTAATACCTTTCTGTGTGAAGGGTGAAACAGAACCTTTTAAATTCTCAGAGGAGTTCCACTCAAATCAACACCACCCTGGGGAAATCCAAGAGGTTAAAGGATTACCTAGCTCAGGGCCAAGCAAGCAGCAGGCGGCCACAGTGAAGCTGACTTTGTAACTTTGGTCACAGCCAGAGGTGCGGAAAGAAAGAATTCCCCTTAGGGATTGAGGGGTGGGGGGCAATTCAGTTCGGTTTTCATTTTAATGCAAAGCTACACTTCTGAAAATAATATGCAAGCCAAACTGCAGCTATCCTTTGAAGTTTAGCAAATTGAGTTGATCGGTTTCCCAACCAAGAAAAAGTGTGCAGAACTGTGCATATTGGGGAAGTGTGCATTAAAAAAACCCATACATTGTTGAAAATCTACAAAACACACTATGTTGTGAAAATTTGCCAGATTCCTATGGAAAGTCCATAAGCCGAACCTGAGTGCAACAACACTCTTCCCACTTGTGATTCTCAGCAACTGAGAATATCAGGAGAAATCTTGAAATGATTCTGCTCAGAAGTTTAATCACTTACCTTTTAGATCTTTTTGGCTGCTATGTTTGCTTGACCGGAACAGGATATGCATTGAACCTGTGTTCAGTGGAATGTATCAACAAGCCTAATTTTCCCCTCAAAGAAGAAATGTGCAACAGGTGCCCCAATTCTTCTCTGCTTTGAATTGAAATCTGAACCAGGGAATAATCTCCAGTTCTCCGCTCATCCACCCAGCCCTAAAATCCTTTTATAAAGTAGTTATGCTGTTGAACTTGCAGTGATGTGATCATTCAGAGGTATTTTGTCAGGTTGCACAGATTGTGGTATGAGCCACAAAGTAACTAGTCACACTCTTGAACTTCATCTGTTTTGTAATCTCCCTCCCTTCGCTTACATTTTTTATTCTACAACTCAAAGTGGCATACATGGTTCTCTCTGCCTCCTCATTTTATCCACACAACAACCCTGTAAGGCAGGTTAGACTGTCCCAGGATTGTTGGTTTCTGTTTATGCCACTGTGCAGTGCTTGGAGTCGCAAGACTCTGTTTTGCATACCAGACATTCCAGACTGTTGGAAGTCTCACGGAAGACAGGAAACGGATGTGATGTTACTGGTTTCCTCTTCCTTTGTTTTCCAGTTGCTCTCTGCCTTTCACAGAGAGAGCATGTATATTTCTTTTCTGACTGCGTAGTTAGAAATAAAACCTAGCAATGTAGCTCAAACTTCTCTTCTCTTCTGCTGCTTTGATACTCTGCTGAATGGGGAATGTGCCTGGAGCCTTATCAAAGGCTTAGGTCGTTAATCATCGTTGGAGGAGATTCTGAAGACTCGACTGGAGGAGTAGCTCGGTCATAGCGGAGATTCCGACAAGGATAACCCAGCAAGCTTCATAGGTAACTGGGGATTCGAAGCTCAGTCTGAGGGCCTAGTCCAACACCCTAACCATTACATCACTGATCTAGCTATCCAGGAAGAGGGAGGAGCATCTTGAGATGCTTACTGTGTTTTTAAGAGAGACCTGGTAACCAGCACTACTCTGAATACAACATGCACTGTGGCAGAACAATCCCACCCATGTAGATGAGGACAGATTTCTCAAGTCAGCTGTTCGGACTCCGCATCTGAGCAATCCATCCCACCGGAGCAATTGCACAGTCAACTCATGCCGCAATAATATCCATATATATTGCAACAGTTTTGCACTGGGGGATTTGAATTTAAAATTTCCAAGAGAATGAAACTTTCTGCAGCTACACTGAGATGTGAAGCCGGCTGCATTCCCAGTCATTTCATTAAGGAAAACTAATGGTACTGAATTCTAAATTCCATGCTCAAACGTTTGAAAAGATCGACCACAGACCAAGTGAGCATCCCAGCAGCATAACAAGGCATGCTTCTCTTTGCTGGCACATGGGAAGATGCCTGATACTGAGAAACACCATAATGGGGAATTTCCATAATGGGAAAGAACAGCTGCTTTGCATGTAGAATGTCCCAGGTTCAGTCCCCAGCATCTATCACTGAGTTGCAACCCTTCTCCTGATTTCCCCCTTCAAAATGAATTCAAACAGAGATGAAATGAATACGGATGTGTGTGGTGTTATTTCAGTTTCATGCATCAAAACCAGTGTCTTCTTCTGGGTTCCACACCTTAAAACTGCTAGATAGATTTTGGGATTCTGAGCAGAGGAACCTCTTTTCAGTATGATTCAAATCCACCCATTTGAGCTTCAGCTGATGCTCAGTACTGGGTGCATTTGCTGAAGGGTGTGATTTCTTTTTCCCCCCTTCCCACCTCCAGGTTTGACCAAGGGATCCTCACCCCATCCAAGACACAGGAAGCGTTTGCGGATGATACGGTTTCGCAGCCTGCCCGTCACAGCCATGTAAGATTGCCAGGCTTCGGTCAGCACCCAGCAGAAGGAGGAGAGGAAGAAAAAGTGAAGGAAGGCAGCCACCAAGGTGCATATCACCTAGAAAAGTGTGAGAGAGAAATGACATGTGTAAGAAGAAGGAGGAGAAAGTCAAGGGCAACAGACAGCTGGACCATAAGAGGTAGAGCAGGGGTCAGCAAACTTTTACAGCAGGGGGCCGGTCCACTGTCCCTCAGACCTTGTCAGGGGCTGGACTATATTTTGAAAAAATAAAATAAAAATGAACAAAGTCCTATACCCCACAAATAACCCGGAGATGCACTTTAAATAAAAGCACACATTCTACTCATGTAAAAACACCAGGCAGGCCCCACAAATCACCCAGAGATGCATTTTAAATAAAAGGACACATTCTACTCATGTAAAAACACGCTGATTCCTGGACCTTCCGTGGGCCGGATTTAGAAGGCGATTGGGCCGGATCTGGCCCCCAGGCCTTAGTTTGCCTACCCATGAGGTAAAGGGACAGTATGCCACAATAACTTCTTAGGCCGAGTCTCTTGTTTATTTATTTTTTAAACACACATACACAAACCAAACAAGCCATTTTTATATAACAAAAAAAAAAAAAAAAACACCAGACAAAAAGCGCTATCTGACCCCCCTCCCGGTGTTTTAACGGGTTGCTTTTACGCTTGCTTTTAGATTTGTAAGCCGTTTTGAGCAACTCCTTCCCGGAGTGGAAATGTGGGGTGGAAGTTCTAAAAATAATACAAACTGGCAGCAGGAATGGCGAGTGTCGGCGGAGGGCTGGTGCCAAGCCATTATGAGCCGAGCCAAATCTCAGCGGAGGCTTGGCTCAGCTCGAAATGGCTGAGGGATTTCTGAACCGAGGAGTCTGAATTATGAATGCTCCCTTTCTGAGCTTTGCTGCTGTCACTATCTAGGTTTCCCCGAGGGCTGCCAGCTGGCTCTGTCTGCATTAGAATATATAAAGATGAGGCCTATCGGAAGGAACTCTTACTTCGGACTTCCCAGACGAGTGATGGCGAAAAGGAAGATGCTGATATACACTTTATTACATATATAGCAGAAGAAGAAGGGCAGGTAATTGCCTTCCACTCCCTGTTCCATGATGATAATATTAATAATAATAATAATAATAATAATATAAAATAATAATAATAATAATAATAATAATAATAATAATAATAATAATAATAATATATTTATACCCTGCCCATCTGGCTGAGTTTCCCCAGCCACTCTGGGCGGCTCCCAATCAAGTGTTAAAAATAGTACAGCATTAAATATTAAAAATTTCCCTAAACAGGGCTGCCTTCAGATGTCTTTTAAAGATAGGATAGCTGCTTATTTCCTTCACATCTGAAGGGAGGGTGTTCCACAGGGCGGGTGCCACTACCGAGAAGGCCCTCTGCCTGGTTCCCTGTAACCTCACTTCTCGCAATGAGGGAACAGCCAGAAGGCCCTCGGAGCTGGACCTCAATGTCCTCATTAGCTAAAATGGGATGTAAGGCTTTGGCATTGAGGAGGAAACTTGTTAGAGATGCACACTCACTTTGGGTCAAGTCAAAGGCAGCCCATGCAAGAGCTGCTGGGATCCCTGCCTACAAGACATCAAACACATGTGAGTATTTGGTTTGAAACAGATTCATAGAGTTATGTTGCGGCTGAACATATCAGACGACACAGCGATTCTTCAAACAGCTCTTGTTTATTCACAGGCCAGAACAGAACTGAACTGAAGGGTTCAGCCAGCCTGCTTATATAGAGCTCCACTACAATGCAACAGTAACCATTTTCTGTAACTATCCATTCACTGAATGTCACTTTCAATCCCTTATTTGCATATGTGAACCTAAGGGAAAACTATCTACAGTATCCCCCTGCTGGCCCAGGGTGAGAACATCAGTACATAACACATAGAATCGTAGATTCTGGAAGGGATCCTGACGATCATCTAGTCCAACCCCCTGCAATGCAGGAATATGCAGCTCTTCCACACGGGGATTGAACCTGCAACCTTGGCGTTATCAGCACCATGCTCTAACCAACTGAGCTATCCTATGGGTATCAATACCAAACCAGCTCCAATCCATACATTCTGGCTTAGGCAGGGGCTGCAGCCATGACTCCTTCCCCGGGATTCTAACCCATCGAGGCCCTTTCCCTTCTGCCTTCAGTAGCAAAACCTTTTCTTGTCCTTTGAAGCAGGCGGCGATGCTTGGCCAAGCGTGATTTAATAATCAAAAAGGCTGCCAAGCTGCAGCGGAGAGAGAGAGAGAGAGATTGGCTAGGCGGGCGCCTTTCTTCTTCATCATCCCTTTTGTCTAATGTGACCAGGAGCAAAAATATGCATCTTTTAAATGTACTGCTTTCATCTTCAAAGGAGCTCATAAATGCAGAGAGGGGCACTATTCACTAGGGGTGCACACAGGTGGAAAATGTGTGTGTGTGTTTGTCAAGGGAGCAGGGACGCCATAAAGACACAGAGAAATGGAAGCTGGAACAACAACAAAAGCATTGCTAGCTGCTAAAGACGACTCTACACCAGTTAGAAGTTTTAATGGCTCTCTCTCTCTCTCTCTCTCTCTCTCTCTCTCTCTCTCTCTCTCACACACACACACACACACACACACCCCACACACCCGAATTAATCCAGAATGCAGCAGCTAGACTGGTGACTGAGAGTGGCTGCCGGGACCTCATAACACCAGTCCTGAGAGATCTGCATTGGCTCCCAGTACGTTTCCGAGCACAATTCAAAGTGTTGGTGCTGACCTTGAAAGCCCTAAACTGCCTTGGTCCTGTATACCTGAAGGAATGTCTCCACCCCCATTGTTCTGCCCGGACACTGAGGTCCAGCTCTGAGGGCCTTCTGGCGGTTCCCTCCCTGCGACAAGCCAAGTTACAGGGAACCAGGCAGAGGGCCTTCTCGGCAGTGGCACCCTCCCTGTGGAACGCCCTCCCACCAGGTGTCAAAGAGAAAAACAACTACCAGACTTTTAGAAGACATCTGAAGGCAGCCCTGTTTAGGGAAGCTTTTAATGTTTAATAGGTTATTGTCTTTTAGTGTTCTGTTGGAAGCCACTCAGAGTGGTGAGAAACCCAGCCAGATGAGCGGGGTATAAATAAATTATTATTATTATTATCCATAGGGGAGCAATGTGAACTGCATTGAAGGAAATGGGGAGGACTCTTTTCATTCCTCTCCTCTCCAGGTATCTTCATCTTACGGAAAAAAATCTCCCTACAAAAATCCATTGACGGAAATCAAAAATGAAGCAACCCTTTTGCTTGATCACCTTCAATTACAGTACATCTTTATACTTCTGTCTCTACTTTAGTGCCACTTTCCCCAAATCAAGATGAGTCATTAATCTGATTGCTTTGATGAAGATCTATTCGCTTGGGAGAAGTTGGTACCAGATTTGCCCTACCAGCTATTTCTCACTTTCAGATCGATGGTGATCGACAGATTTCATCGAGAGCTGTCCATAATTTGAATGCCTTTAAAAGAAGTTGGCATAAATGTTTGATACGGAGTTCAGAATATTTTATTTATTAATTCCATTCATATCCCACCTTTTCTTTCAAGGAGCTTGAGGTGGTCACATGGTTCTCCCGGTCCTTATTTAATCTTCACAACAACCATGTGAGGTGGGTTAGGCTGAGAGGGAGTGACAGGCTCAAGGTCACCCAGTGAGCTTCATGGTCGAGCAAGGATTTGAACCCTAGTCTCCCAGTTCCTAGTCCAACACCCTAACCACTACCCAACATTGCCTCTTTGCCCAGCTTGTCCCTGACTTTTCTTCCTATGCAGCTGAGAATTTAAATCGACCCAATTTGCACATCACATTAAACCATTGTTTAAAACAAACCATGGTTTAATGCTGATGTATTAAACTATACTTTGATGTGACCTGCAAACCTGGTCATTGTTACTGCTGCTGTTATTCTGTTGGTTATTTGCTCCTAGTGGTTGTTGATGACACTGGAAATACAGCAAGCTTAAGAAAAGTCAAAGGGTTAGTCTTTCTGCCCGTAACTGACCTCTGGAACCAAAATACTGAAGCAGTGAGCGTTGATGGGCAGGATTCACCTAATGAGTCCTAGGGGCAGAAGCTCTAAACAAGGAATTCTGCTCACACAATGGGACTTAACCCCTTCTCCTCCCACCACATGTCTCTCACTCTCTCCCAAAAAGTTGTTCTGGGGGGATCAGGAGAACCCCCAGAACAGCATTCAGGGGGAGGATAAAGGGGATCATTCCATCTGTCAATCTGAAACTGCCTTTGACTAATTAAACAATTTTGGGGGGGGGGGTCACAGGTAGGTAGCCATGTTGGTCTGCCGTAGTCGAAACAAAATAAAAAAAAAATCCTTCCAGTAGCACTTTAGAGACCAACTAAGTTTGTTATTGGTATGAGCTTTTGTGTGCATGCTCACTTCTATTCTTTTTGTTTGGCACAATGGTGTGTATTTTGTGTGTGTGTTTTTATATTGTAAACTGCCCTGTGATTATCGGATGAAGGGTGGTATAGAGACTGATTGAATGACTGAATAAATGAATGAATGATGCTATCCACTTAGCGTGATGTTGAATTCCACCCAAAGTCTCGTAAATGGGAGTAAAATATTTTGTGGAGGCAGATGGCTCCTAACCACGGTAGCCAAAAACAGCTACTTCCATGTGCAGTAACTGACTGCTAAATTATTTTAAACACAGTGTCCTTTCCAGGCTCCCAAGTTGCAGTCTGGCCATGCAGTTAGGATGGGGATGTTGCGTCCTACAGAGCAGGGCCAGGACCAGAAAAGTCTGATAGTCCTGTCAAGGCTAGTGTTTGTTGTTTAGTCATTTAGTCGTGTTCGACTCTTCGTGACCCCTTCATGGATTACTGCCTTGCCGTGGCAAAGGGGCTTGAATAACTCAGAGAAGCTATGAGCTATGCCGTGCAGGGCCACCCAAGATGGACAGGTCATAGTGGAGAGTTTTGACCAAACGTGATCCACCTGGAGCAGGAACCGGCAAGCCACTCCAGTATCCCTGCCAAGAAAACTCCATGGACAAAGACAACAGGCATATAAAAATCAAGGCTAGTGGTAGTCCAAATTTGGTAGTCCAGTCCAGGTTGGTGCTGCCAGATCCAGCATACATCTCCTCCTCCTTCCTCCTCAGTTGCCCAACTGCCCTGCTTTTTGACAGCCTTAGAATATTTGGGTTGGGCCCGATCCAACTTGGGGCGGTCTGGGGCTACCTCAACACATTTCAGCCAAATCCCGCATGGGCCCAAATGGGCCCCATTCAGTTTGAAATACAGGCAGAGCACAGCCCTGATATTCACCACCATCTCCATCCTTGCAGACACTACCCAGGCCCTGAATCTGCATCAACTTAAGGACTGCTTTGCAAGATCATTTTTTCTCTTCTTCTTCTTTTGTTTGTGTGTCCACGATAGCTATTATTCAAAGGTATGCCGTTGAAGTACATGGAGGTTTGATTGAGCTCTAATGGCTCATAGACCTTCTCCAAATTTCTCCAAAACGTATTTAAAAGCCATTCGAAAGCTTCCACAACATTTGGAATACGCTCCCTCCTATTTACCTACCTAGGCAATGCATGTGGGTTAGGGTTTCTTAATTAAGGTCAGCAACTGGCTCCAGGCTTGGTGTATGAAAGGGGTGCTATGGAAGAGCAGAACATTTATTAAGTGGAACATTCTCCTCTGCCTCCCTTTGGTCAATCTGTCTTTTTGAATTTGAGAGATAGAAACCACTGAACCTCGCAAACTGGTCCTGTTCTTGCAGGAAAGTGCCAAGGGGACTGGGGCGGTGGGAGTCAGAGAGAGCTAACTCTAGGCAGAAACTCAAAATGCATCACAGCTGAAGTCTTTCACCTTATTCTTCTTAGAAACAGTAAGGATGCTCCCCAGATTCTCAAAGGTGATACATGTGTAATTTGCCATTCAGTGGTACGTTCAGAGAACGAAATAATGAGCAGAAGGAAAGCAAATGAATGTCTCTCCCTGGGAGTTCAGCTATCGTATCTAACAGCAACAACAAAAAAACCTGGGCAAATTCCTACCTTATTCCGGGTCTGGGTTTGCCCAATCAGGATGAGAGCGTTGGAAGATATGATGGAGAGGCAGAAGTTGATAAGGATGACGGAACGTTCGGAACGGATGTACCTACAGAAGACGAAGAAAAAGGTAGACGGATGGAGAGAGCCTTAGATCCATGATCTGCAACTTGTCAAAAGGCTGGTCATGGGAACTGGGATATCTGCCAAATTCAGTTTCACTCAATGCCCCACTTTTTCCATCTTAAATTCTCCACATTTTGTTGAAAA
Source organism: Podarcis siculus (assembly GCA_034642415.1). Lineage (NCBI taxonomy): Eukaryota > Metazoa > Chordata > Lepidosauria > Squamata > Lacertidae > Podarcis > Podarcis siculus. Next base: position 32,315,826 of record JAXCMG010000020.1, on the reverse strand, counting down.
AGAGCGCATGAAAATCCATCTAGTGAGAACTTCTCCTTGTGTACACTTTGTACGCAGCTTTACATGGTATACACTTTCTTGCAAAGCAGTTTCCCCTAATGCAATGCAGTTTAATGCACACTGTTCCCTACCTAGTACATGCATCTCTGCACACATTACTAGGCTGGAACACTGCACTACAAAATTTGGAGAAATACGAATTTTGAAAGAAGCCTGTGTTTCAGCCTGTGTACCATATTGGAAAGTGCAAATGAGGTTGTTGTACCTTTAGATGATGAACTCAATTGAATTCCCCTGCACCATCTCTGGCTGTGACCCACATGTGACCTGTTAGCTTACAGACCCAATTCAAGATGGCACTGTGGATTAAACTACGGGCTTGCTGATCAGAAGGTTGGCGGTTCAAATCCCCACAACGGGGTGAGCGCCCGTTGTTCGGACCTGCTCCTGCCAACCTAGCAGTTCTAAAGCATGTCAAAGTGCAAGTAGATAAATAGGTACTGCTCTGGCGGGAAGGTAAATGGCATTTCTGTGCGCAGCTCTGGTTCGCCAGAAGTGACTTAGTCATGCCGGCCACATGACCCGGAAGCTGTACGCTGGCTCCCTCGGCCAATAAAGCGAGATGAGTGCCGCAACCCCAGAGTCGTCCACGACTGGACCTAATGGTCAGGGGTCCCTTTACCTTTAACTTAAGCAAGGACCATCTCCTTACAGACACACCCAGAGATTAAGATAGGCAGAGGGTGCCTCCTTGGTAGCTTTGCTGCCTTCCATAGCATTGTGGCTGGCAGCTTAGGGGAGAGTTCTCTCTGAGGCAGCTCCCAAAATATGGAATGCACCTACAGCGAGGAGGCAAGGTGGCATGTTCCTGTTTTGCCTCAAGCAGCGAAGTGGAAGGTGTCACCTCTAGATATAGAGGACCTCATCTTGGTTTCAAGGCACAATGCTGGGTGATTTTCAGTTCCTTTCAAGCCCCACATTTCTGTTTGTTCTGTCCTACTAAGGGTTGGCAGCTGGTGGACCTCGGGCCAAATCCGGCTGCAGGAAAGCAGCCAGCTGGTCTACAAACTCAAGGAAGTTGTTCCTGATACTGGCTTGAGTTGACAGCTGCTGCTGCCACCGCCACCACAAAATTACAGCCAGTGTAATTTCAGCAGGACTTCAAGGAGGAGAGGGAATGGAAACTGCACAGTTGTGCCATGTTGTGCTTTTGGGGGGAAACACACAGAGGGAGCTGCCACAGCACAGGAAGGCTGGGGCAAACTGACTCCTTCCCCCAATGTAACCCCATAACGTTACATGGAATATACAGTGTCAAACCAGCTAAAATGGCATTATATGCAAAATCTTGTGTTTAGATTAGCTTTCTGAAGTGTGAATGTGCATGTGAATGACTTTTATGGTTGTGGGTTGTATTCAATGCTCTATGGGCACAGTTCTGCAGGTGCAATGGGATTTCTGTTTTTTCTCCTCTCCCTACGCTTTCTTAACCCTCCAGAACTGATTCCGTGGGTGCACAGGAGACTGGAGGGGGCCAGATAACAGGAAGAGGAAGCTCCATTTACACATGAAACCCATTGCACCAGCAGGGCTGTAGTACTGGATAGAGCCCGCCCTTATTATTATGTGCATCAATGACATGTTGCTTGCAAAACAACAACAAACGAACGAACAGTCTGGATGGGCCCGTAAATAGAAGCAAATTATCTATATTTTGCTATACAGTGGTACCTCTGGATACGAACGGGATCCTTTCTGGAGCCCCGTTTGCATCCTGAAGTAAACGCAATCCACGTCTGCGTGTGCATGGGTCACGATTCGCCGCTTTCGCGAATGCGCTTGATGTCATTTTGAACGTCTGCGCATGCGCAAGCGGCAAAACCCGGAAGTAACACGTTCTGCGGAGTGCAACCCAAAAGCGCTCAACCTGAAGCAACTTCAACCCGAGGTATGACTGTACTGAAAGAAAGGACTTTTGTAAGTTATAATAGACAGTGATTAAGTAAGCCACCCAGAGTGGCTGGGGAAACCCAGCCAGATGGGTGGGTGAGGTCTTCTTCTTCTTCTTCTTCTTCTTCTTCTTTATCTCCTCCTCCTCCTCCTCCTCCTCCTCCTCCTCCTCCTCCTCCTCCACCTTCAGTGCATAGTTAAAATATGGAAGTCATTCCCACAGGAGAAAGTGATGACCACCAACCTTTTTAAAAAGATTAGACAAATTCATGGAGGGCCACCAGGCACAATGGCTCTGCTCTGTCTCCACAGCTGGAGACAGCAACACTTCTGAATCTCACTTGCTGGAAAACATGTGAGGGGAGAGACCTCTTGTGGCAGAATCCTGCTTGCTGGTTGGCCACTGTGAGAATAGGATGCTGGACCAGATGGGCCATTGGCCTGATCCAGCAGGGACTTTTTATGTTACTGGGTTTTGGCTTGGCTTGCTGGGTCACATGTGATTCACGGCCATTCCAAATGAAACCATTATCCTACCTAGATGTACAAGGGATCTAGACACACATGAATGTGTGTGTGTGTGTGCGCGCGCACACACAGAGGAATTCACTCCCCATCCCCCACCCCCAAATATCCTTGCCTCTCTGCTGCCTCTCTGCTATTTGTCACTGCTGGAAGCATGTCCGCGGTCCCCTGGGTCTGGACATAGATCAATCTGAAGAAACGGTGTCAGCGGGTTAAGCTTCCCGCTGGCTATAAGCCTAGAGGAGGCTGCAAAGTGGCAAAGGCTGCAAAACCTCAGATTATTAAAACGTGAGATTGTAGCTCAGCCAGCCAGCGGCCAGTTGCAACTAGGATCCAGGGCAGTGACAGATGCGTGCTGCTCTGAGCTGGAAGCCCTTGGAAATATTGGCTGCAGAACTGAAGAAGGGGTGAAAAAAAGCCCCACTCCTGGTTCACTGTGTTTTTCTTCTGTTTGCTTCATGGAATAAGAAGCTGTCCTTGTTCCACGTGGCTCAGAAATGTCTACACTGCCTGGCAGTGGACATGTCCTGGAGATGCCAGCGATAGAACCTTGGACCTTTGATGCACAAAGCAGATGCTCTACCACTGAGCTATGCCTCTTCCCAATGGCAATGATGCTTTACCCAGGAGTAAGGGCAGGGGGGGCTTCCATCCATGGCTGTTGGTGGTGGCATATATTCCCCTCTGCCATTCTTTCCTGGAGGACACCAGCCACTAAGAGGAGACCTGTTTGCACCTGCATATTTGTCTCCCAGATTTAACGAAATGCCCTCGCAATTTTGGAAAGATGGAAGCAGACGTGGAAGACCACTTCAACTCTCAACCATAAAAACCTTTTCTATTCCCAATTCTAGCTCCCCAACTGTGTTGTACTGGCTTATTGTGTGTATGTGGTGGCAAACCCAGGTTGGACTGTGTAAAATGAGCACGGGAATATCAGAATAGCCCTGCTGGGTCAGGCCAAAGTCCCATCTAGTCCAACATACTGTTCTCACAGTGGACAACCAGACTGGGAAGTCCGCAAGCAGGATGAGACAGCAGCAGCTCTCTCCTAGTTGTGATTCCCAGAAGCTGCTATAAAGAGGAATATGGTGATTGATGGTGGCGGTAGAATACAGCCACCATGCCTAGGAACCAATGATAGCTTTGTTCTCCACCTGTGCTGGGCCCAGGGGTTAACCCGAGCAACACGGTCCAGGTCCGGTCCCGAATCCAAGGGTTCCGCGAGGAGTCAGTCTGACAGGGTCAAGGCAGGAAACCAGGCAAGGTCAGTCACAGAATCACAGGCAGGTTCTGGCAAACAGCAATGTTGCTCCCGCAACCTGGGGCGGGTTCTGACAGCCTTTTATCTCTGTCAGGGTAACGGACGGTCCTGATCCCCCGATGACTCACCTCCCTGCCCCTGTCACACTCCTCCTCCAAGTACTCAGGTCTCTTCTTCTCTCAGACCTCAGTCTCTGCAGCTCGGGAGACGTCAGTGGGTTACTAGACCCAGAGGCCGCCTCGGCCTCTCCTGACCCAACTGGTAGTGGAGCAGCTGTAAGTGATGGCCCAGCTGAAGGCAACGAGGTAATCCCCGCATCTGGAGCCAGGGCAGGCTCAGCCCCTGACTCGGCCCAGCTGGGGTTTGTTGCAGGGGAACCTGTGCAGACTGGGGCTCTTCAGAATCAGGCCCCAGACTAGGTTGAGATGCCGCCTGAGGCAAAGGATCTGGTGCGGACTGAGACTCCTCTGGCTCTGAGTCCGAGCCCGAGTCCCAGGTCATCACACCACCAGATGGATGGTCCCAGATGCACAGTGTGCTTCCCCATGGATAGCCTTAGCTTTAGATGATTTCTATCTGAATATAAGAGCACTGCTAGATCAGGACAATGGCCCATCTAATCCAGCAACCTGTTCTCATGGTGGTCAACCAATGGAAGACCACACAGAGAATCTGAGTACAACAGCACTCTTCCTATCTGCAGTTCCAACCCTACGGCCTCCAACAGTGGATGGGGGGGTGTGGATAGCATCATGGTCTTGTCCTCCATGAATTTGTCCAATCCTCTTTTAAAGCCATCCCAAGTTGGAGGCGTTCACTAAATGGATAAAAATAAAGTCAGCATCAGGGTCTTTTTCAGGGAGTCTTCTCTTCTCATGAGGTGGCCAAAGGATTGGATCACTGCCTTGCTGATTTCCTTCAGAATGGAGAGGTTTGATCTTCTTGCAGTCCATGGGACTCTCAAGAGTCTCCTCCAGCACCAGAATTCAAAAGCATCAATTCTTTGGCAATCAGCCTTCTTTATGGTCCAGCTCTCACTTCCATACATCACTACTGGGAAAACCATAGCTTTAACTATACGGACCTTGATCCGTTGATCATTAGAGATGAATAAATAAATAAATAAATAAATAAATAAATAAATAAAAGAATATGTATATCTGTATGGGTTTGTTTTTTTTACTCCCCTTTTTGGTGAAGTATAAATTGGCACTCTAGTTAAGGCTAGGGAAATTTCTCAGGGAGGTTACAAGCACACCTACAACTGTCTCACGATGCACAGTAGACCTCATGACTTCCAAATGCCTTCTTATCTCTCCCAGTATTTAAGAGAATGCATAAATGAATTACCGCAGAGCATTAGAGTGTGCTGTAGACATTGCTAGGAATGACGAAAAGTAAATATAGATTTCAGACAGAGATACAAATATGCAAATGAGAATACGTATTTATGAATGGAGGAGAGTAGAACCTTTACCTCCAGACTGAGATGTAGATGATTATCAAAAGCAAGAGAGTCAAGGAAGACACTCCACAGCCTACGATTAACGTGACCGAAGGGACGAGCACTTTTTCTGTGTTCTGAAAGAGAGGAAATAAAAACCATGAGTATACTTGAAAGAGCAGGTGACCTACATTCTGCAAGATATTTCCTGGTGGTGATATGGTAATAAGAATTCAGCATGTGCGATTTCTGACCTGGATATTGTAATTCTGATTCTGCAGACATTAATCCCAAACTCTCCTTCTGTTTGATTCTGTCTGATTTACCTTCTATCAGGGAGGGGGAAAAGCTATTTTGTGGTCAGCATGCACAAAGTTAGTCAGAAGGGGTAGTAGCTGGATGCAGAAACTCACGGGCAAACCTAGTTGTGGGCAGGTTCAAAAACAATCACACAACTAAATGAAATCGGTGGTAGGTCTGCTTTGAGGAGTTCATTGCCTACCAAGGGTTTCTGGAAGAAAGGCTATTCTAGATGCTCCATGCAGATTCTACAAACATATGGGTGAATAGAAAAGCTGGAAATCCTGTAGACATAAAATGATAGGCTCCACACACTCCTAGAATTCTTTATTCAGAAATTCACCAATCATTCTTTTGAGAAGAGTTGAAGTGGCCAGAGAGAGACCTTTTAGATAACTGCATCATTCTAGTTCACAGAAGAACTCCAACTCAACCAAGGGGAAAAACCAACACGTTTGTAATGGGCTACACAATGTCAGGATGATTTCTATGCATGCAGCAGCCATCATGGATGTGACAGAGCTTTAACATCCGATGTGACTCAGTTTGTGGAGTCTGTTCACCTATTCAGCTGCAAGTCACCGAGCAATAACTGCGTAAACGATGCGTGTGGAAATCATGGAATCACAGAGGTGGAAGGACCTCAAAAGTCTATGAGTCAAATTCACCTGCCAATGCAGGAAGTCAACTGAAAGGTGGACAACCAGCCTTGCTTAAAAACATCAAACAGGGAGCAGAAGCAAAGCTAGGCATTACTGAGCACCTGCCAAAGCCCATTTATTTATTTTGTCGCATTTATACCCAATATTTTTTCTCCAAGGAGCTTGAGGTGAGGTACAGAGGTTCTCGTTCCTCCTCATTTAATCCCCACAACAAGAACCTTGTGAGAGAGGTTAGGCAGAGAGGCAGACCTGGCCCAAGGTCACCCAGTGGCCAAGTGGGGGGTTGAACCCTGGTCTCTCAGGTCCTAGTCCAACACTAACCACTATTATTATTATTTTGAAAGTGGGTAGTTCTTTTTTTAAAATAATTTTTTATTAGAGATTTAAACAAAACATATCAAAAAATACCACATCCTTCATTTCCCCCATTTTCCTCCCTCCCCCACCCTCCCATAAAGGACCCCTCCCCCCGACTCCCCTCAGTTCCAATCTTTGGTTTCTCTGTGAATACTGCTCTCTGCATGCTACAAAATTGTATAAATCCTTAAATTGTCTAACTGATTATTGTCAATAAAGAGTTTGTGAGTGTTTATTCAAAACCTGCCAAGGAGTCCAATTCACTTCGTTGCGTCATCAAGTACTTTGTAAAGGGTTCCCATTCATCTTTGAAGTCACGGTTGTCCTTGTCCCATTCCTTATGTGTCAATTTTGCCAGTTCTGCATAATCTATCAAAGAATCCATGATTCTTTAGTTGGAATTTCTTCGTTCTTCCAACCTTGTGCTATTAAAACTGTCACGGCCATTGAATATATTTTTCAGCTTTTTTGGCAGGTCTTTTCCTACAATCCCTAACAAAAATGCTTCAGTGGTTTTTTTTTTACAAATATTAGATGGAACACTTTCTTCAATTCATTGTATATCATTTCCCATTTTTTTTTTATTACATTACAATCCCACCACATATGATAAAATGTCCCCTCTTTTTCCTTACACTTCCAACATATATTTGAACTAGTTTTGTACATTTTCCCTAACTGCACTGGTGTCAAATACCATCTATACATCAGCTTCATATAATTCTCCTTCAACAGGGAACAATCTGTAAATTTTAAATCAGTTTTCCATAACTTGTCCCAATCTTCCATCTTAATGTTGTGACCTACATCTTGTGCCCATTTAATCATAACTGATTTTACCTCTTCATCTTTCGTTTCCCATTCTAATAGTATGCTGTATGCGGCCTTCAGTAATTTGCAACACTAACCACTAGACCGCACTGGCTTTCCTGCAGGGACGGCGCTTCTCATACTCTTGGCTGCATCTGCCTGCTGCCTCCAAGCACCCAAGCCAGTGAGGAAAGACAGCAACATCTGCCTCATGTTCTCCATCAGAGGCTGGATTGGACCCAGAGGAAGGAAGAGGGGAAGTGACTGGCATGTTCAAGTCTTTTTCAAACTTTTTATCAGAACCTCAAATTGAAGACGCATTCAAAAAAACGTGTACTGGGTTTCCAGGAAGATTTCCAACCCGGCAATGTGAAAACTGAGCAGTGCAACCTTTCACTCTTCTCACGGCCAGAAAAAGAAGAGAAAAATACATTCCGTGGGTATAACAAAGCAAACCCGCTCACAGCTGTGCCTCCCTGACCAGCTTAAACAACCAGCTTAAACAAGGCTTATGATATGAGACTTAAGGAGCTAAACTCTTAAGACTTAAGCTTAGGAGGCTGAGGGGTGACGTGATTGTGGTGCAGATTCATGGCATGTGGAAAAGCTGTGAGACGGAGGGAATGCTCTGGCCTTCACGAAACTCAAAGGGGGCTGGAGCAATCTGTGGTTTTCTCCCCCCCCCCCCAGTTTAAATGCTTTATTGAAATACACAGATAACATACACAATGTGCCAAAACGAAAACAATCATAAATCTTAATATGTTTACAAAAAATAGATTTAAATTAAATTTATACAATCTCTTTTTTTCCTATCTTTTTGCTAACATAGAATAGACTTCCTATCATTTCCCAATGCATATAACCTTTCTGGTGATGAATGTACTTATCATTATTACCTTACTCTTTCTGTATTTTCAAATACCTTCTGACAACAATTCGTACCTTTTTACTTGTTTCTTAACAGTTCGTTTAGAAGAGGGTCATTCAGATGCTGCCGTAGATATTGTACCACTGTTATTATTCTGTAGATATCTATTGTACACACCTCATTTTTGAATAAATGATTGTCTTGTATTACCTCTTAGTCTGTTAGTCAATTGCGCCAATTCCACTTATTCCAGTAATTTGCACTGCCACTCTGATATGGAATTGGATAGGGGGGAAAGTTCTAACCATATCAGAGCGGGGCTGGAACAATCTGGGTTAACTAACCTGTGACCCTCCAACTCATCATAACTGACTATTGGTCATGCTGGTTGTGGCTGATGAGAGTGTATGGGTGTGCATTTTTGGGGGGTGGGGGGGATGAAATGAAATTGACAGAGGATGGGTCCCAGCATGGTGTGGCTTCCTCTCTCACGCTCAGGAGGACCAGCCATTGTACTGCACCATGGCGAGCTCTGTGCCTGGCCTCCCTTGTGTGGCGATCACACAGGGTCCCCGGACGTTTCACCGTCTATTGATCACTGTGCCACCACTTTATTTCTCACTGCCACCACCCAGGCCCTACCTGGTACAATACTGAGTCCAGTCAGGGTTCAATTAGAACATAAACTTCTGCTTATTTATTGCAGTTTAACAAGCGCGTGGTTTCATAAACAGTACTGGTCAATTACATTCATGGGGTGCCTATCCAGACCTATAATTTTCACTACCTGCTCTCACTCACTAAACCACCTCTCAGATATTTACTTGTCTTCGTAGCCCCTAACTGCTCCTGACTCAGTCTATTTCGTTACACTAACTCAACCTACCCACAAACTCTATCCCAATTCACTCCCACTCCAACCAACCACCCAACTCCCAACGAAATGAACGCCCACCGAACACCTCACAGAGCTTCTCCCAGAGCTGGTTTTATAGTCCCTCTGACTCCACCTCCTGGGTTCTAATTGGGTAACCTGTTTAACTATTTCACCTCCAACACTATCATGTTAACCTCACACCTTGCCTCCTAAACACTGAGGGGCCTGGCCCCCTGCCAGCTGATATTGGGGGCCAAATACACCTCCACCCCCAGGAGTTGGCGCACCTACTCTCCAGTTTCCTGCTTTACTTCTCGGTCCCATCACTGCCAACTTACAACTCTTCGTCTTTGTTGAAGTTCCAGCTAGTTAACTCACACAGATCCACTTTCCTTTGTTCCCGTTAATGGCTCATCACCCAGCCTATCGCCTCAACAGAGAAAGCTGGCCTGTATCTTAACACTCGCTGGATCCAAGGGTTCAAAAGGTCTATGCATGCAGACTACTCCCCCCCCCCCATCTCAGACTCAGTTGTTTTGATCAAGAACATAAGAAGAGACCCCTGGATTAGGCCAATGACCCACATAGCTCAGCATCCTGTTCTTGCAGTAGCTACCCGGATGCCCCTGTGATAAGAATTTTAGATGTATAATAAATGTTCATAAATGTACCAACCAAGCACGTACATAGATCAGCACAGGAAGACCGACCTGAAACCATTTTTGATTCCCAAACTGACCAAATGTTTTCTCTGCAAGGTCAAAGGAAAATGGAAAAGCCTCCCCATTGTCTTTTCCTTCACAGATCCTGTCTCAAGGGCACATTTAAGATATGAATAGGGTGTGAGCCTGTGACCTAGCTCAGGAACTAAGTATATTACAAAAGACTGGCCAGGCTCCCCAGGATATCCAATCAAGTAAGCATTTAACAGGTAACCTGCCAGATAGGAGATAAACAACAACAGGAGATAAACAACGCACTCAGGTTTCTGCTGTAGACCGCCCTTTCTGTGATGTAGGTATGATGTGTCTGGGGGGTGGTCTTGAACTCCAGGGCAGGCAATTTAAAATGTCTATATAAGGGCGGGCACACCTTGGTTCTGGTTCCTCCTCCTTTCCTGTGTGTGAGGGGAGCACCCTGTTGCAACAGATCAATAAAGATCAGGCTTACTAGCTGCTTTGCTTCTCAATATTTTCTGGTTGGCCTCTGTTATTTTCTCCTGCCCATAGGGAATCTACGTAAGGACTCTATATGGGCTCTTGGATACCCCATAAGGGAAAAAGGGCAGATTTTTGTTTACAACAATTCCCAAAGCAGGTTCTGAGCACAACACCATTGTGCCCACTTCGCAGCAACTGGTATTCAGAAACATTACTGCCTTCAAGCAGGGTGGCAGAGGATTGCCACCATGGCTGTTAGCCGGCAACAGCCAATAGATCAAGCGGTTCGTACACTTTCTACTTAAAATCAATAAATGCATCGGTTTGGAGATTCTACTGTTTGACCTCTCCGAAGCCCAGGAGGAGCAGCAGCAACAAAACGTGACCTCTGTTTACAACAGAGTAGCTCATCTTCCTTGGCACATGAGAACCTGGGCTGATGCGCCACCTCATTCTCTTACCGCCATGGATTGACACCGCCAGGTTACTTCAAAATGCACAAGCAGGGAGGGTAGCAAGAGTGCAAGAGGCACCTCTTTGTGTCTCCCTCCCCCAGTTCATATGATGCTGTAAGAATGGGGAAGAGAAGGGGGGGGGGGCTTTCAATCAATACTTCCAACTAGGGTGGAAGTAATGGCTGCCGCTGCTGCTGCTCCTGCCTGGGGGCTGAGAGCTGTCTCTGCTCTTAAATAACCTGCCTGGGAGCAGAGAAAGATGTTCGGCTTTCGCCTCCCCATCTTTCCCCTCGCCTTCCTTTTCTTCTGCACTGCCCTGCTTGCTCTCCTCGTCCTCTATTCTAAGCCATTTTTTTTATTTCCTCCCGGATCTCAGTTCTTTTCTTCCTTCGCAACCCTCTCCCCTCCCCCTCCCTCCACCAGTGCATGGAAGATGGGAACTCACATGGAAGATGGAGCAAGCTTGTTTTTGTGGGAGTGTTCAGGGAGGCAGGAGAGGATATATTGTTTGATTATATCCTTTTCCAACTTGTGTAAACAAATTCACAATTTAGCAGAGTAACATTCCCCCTTTTTAAACTCGCAGCGGATGCGTTTGCTCAGGCTCGCTAAAGCCTCTATAATAACTGTTCTGGTATTTCCCCCTTGTTCCCTTATAAAAGATAAGACATGACACAGTCTTCTATAAAAGTATAAAAAGAGTTTACTCACATTCTGTTCACAGTCAGATCCCAGAAGGCAGACTTAGCTTAGAAGAGTAACATACACCTGGAAACTGTCTCATAAGGAGACAGTCCCTCTGTCCTCTTTTGGCTGGAGGCCAAGAGAGCATCTTTGGCTAAGCAGATGTTGCTTCTTTGATGCATGTAGTCAAAGAGAGAGAGAGAGATGGCTGCCCTGCCCTGTGCTTTTGTCGTTACCTGCACAGGTGAGGCCACGCTCACCTCTAGTCACATGGAGAGGAAGTCTGTCCTTCCAACTCAACAGTTCTGTGATTCTATGATATCCTTCCGCTCCATGAATGCATCTACTGTATTTAGATAGTGAAATGTTAGTTTCTCCCCCATTGTTACTATTAGTATTATTTATGCATTATTTTCTCCATTTTCTGTGTGTTAAATTTGCAAATTAAAAAAATAAGAAATGAAAAAGGTAAGGGAGAAAGAAAGAAAGAGAGAGAGAGAGAGAGAGAGAGAGAGAAGCTCATGCTGCTGCCGGTTTTGATGATGGTGAATCTCATTCCCCAAGAAACATAGCTGTCAACTTTTCCCTTTTCTTGTGAGGAATCCTATTCGGAATAAGGGAATTTCCCTTTTAAAAAGGGGAAAGTTGACAGCTATGCCAAGAAACTCTTGGAGAATGCCTACCCTTGACAGAGAAATTGGGGAAAACATTTGTGGTTTTTCTTGGTCCACAAGTAGAGCGGAAGATTTTGAGAGATCATTTGTGCACAGCTTTAGCCTAAGTGTCAGGTCTTGTCACTTTCCTGAGCGGCTCTATGAGCGAAGACAGATGCAAAAATGTCTAGAGAATTGGTACTTGCTTGAAAGTGCCTTGATCATAGCAGCATGTTGCAGTAATGGAATCTTGTGGTCATCAGTGGACAGTAGCATCATAACAGTGACCCTGTGGTCAAGAACCTCCTGTCCAGCTGTGATTCCTGCATCACAGGGGGGCTGGACTACATGACCCCAGGGGTCTCTTCCAACTCTACAATCCCATGATTCTATTATTCTATGTACGGCCTTATCAGCCAAAGCTCGTAAAAGGCACTACTAGGGAGCAATCCTACACATAGTCAGCTGGAATAAAGCAAGCCAGTGTAACTGAAGTCAGCGCAAAGTTAACACCAGATCCAAACTCCAATCAGCTGTGGGGCTACTGGAAGCTGAGCAGGTCTAAGCCCGGCAGAGGATAAACAAGCCTTTAAAGGTGCATTGGAATTACACCACCCTTTTTTCCATCTCTACCTTGTCCCCAGAATGTCCCCTTTCCAGGGCTTGCACTGGTTTAAGATTCACCAAGCTCAGCCCAACCCATAGATGGGCAGGAACTGGGGGTAGATGGCTGGTTCCCACAGCCGACTTGAGTCATAGCGCCACCCTCACCCCCATCTGATGTCAGAAGAGATTTCAGCATAGAGGATGAGAGTTCAGGTCAGGGGTGGACGGGGCCATGTGATGGCGGATCTATACCATACTACACCGGCAGCAGCAGCGAGGGGGAAGGAAGGAGCAGTGAGCTGGGCTCCTCATTAGATGCACCAACAGCAACTCAACCATCATTTTGGGATGACCAAGTTATATTTTCTGAGAATCCTTCGGGAAAACAATCACTCAAAGGACCTGTTGATGGCATTTTACCATTGTACTGTGGAGAGTTTATTAACTTACGGTCTGTGTGTATAGTTTAGGAGCTGCATGGTCAGGGAAAAAACAATGCTGTCCAGGGTTGTAAAGACTGCAGAATAATTGGGTGCACTCTTCCCACCTTGGATCATATCTACACTTCCAGGTGCCATAAGAAAGCTGCAGAGATAGCGCAGGATAGTACACACCCTGGAAATGATCTCTTTCAGCTTCTGCCTTCTGGAAGAAGGTCCAGGGTTATAAAGACCAGGACTAGCCGCCTGAGAAACAGTTTCTACGCAAATGCAATTTTGGTTGTAAATGCAACATAAGGAGTCTCTATAGTATATTGTATTTTAAAATGGGGTTTCAGAGTTTTTAGGGGTTTTTGAATGTCTTACGTAGATTTTCAATTTCATTGTTCTGTATGGAACAATGACAATAAAGATATTGTATCGTATCATATCGAATTACGGGAAAAATACGTCCTGTTTGAAATCCAAATGGGACAGGGGAAACATATGTTGAAAAACAGGGCGATCCTGTTTTTCTAGGGACAGGTGACAACTGTAACTGAAATGTATGTATAGCAGAAATGAACAAATATTCCCACTCTCTCTCCTTGTCTTTAAATGATGCTGATTAAATAAGCATAAAAATGATTAGTCACAACTAAGGTGTCTCAAACTGCTTTGCAGCAACAAACGCAGAAAGAAGGAATCATCAAAATCAGATACGAAAACAGCAATAAACAGAAACTTAAATACTCATCTGGAAATACCTTTAAAAGCAACCAGACCTTCCTTTGTTCCCTGTAAAGCTTTTGGTACATTAATGGGATTGTACTGATTAATTAAAATAGTCACCATCGTCCTTGACAACACGCAGAAAGATAAAAATCCTCCTGGGCTCCCCAGGCAACGTATTTCAGAGCCCATCTCATTAAGCAAAGCTCTTAGTTTGCTCCACTAGAATGATAAGCAAAAGCCTCTTCCCTTTTGCTGCAAGCAGAGGGGCTTATCTGAAGTACCTCTAGGCATTTAGTGACTCCAGCCATGTTTGCCAGCCATGCCACTGCTACCCTTTCGGAATTAATTGGCACTTCCTGAAACAAAATGTGGACTGAATCACGGCTACCCTTCGAAGTTCTAGCTCTCCAAATGTTGTAATACATCTTGCAAAAAAAGGAGGGGAGTTGCGTAAAGATGTATGTATTTATTTATTTGCATTTATCTCCCACCTTTTTCTCCAGGACTTCATGGTTCAACCCCCTCCCCTCCCCATTTATTTCCCACAACACCCCTCCGAGGTAGGCTAGGCTGGCAGACAGGCAGGGAATAATTTTATTATTTATATGCCACACATCTAACTGGGTTGCCCCAGCAACTCTGGGTGGCTTCCAGCAAAATGTAAAAAACACACACACCATAATAAAATAATAAAGTGATAAAAACTTTCATATACAGCTTCAAGGCTGAATGGGGTTGTTTTTACTGTTTATTTATTTATTAAAGATTTTCTTGATTTACAAAAGTGTGTGCAATGTCTATCTCTCGTATATATTTTTTTCCATGTAACATTTTTACAAATCAGTTTCATTTGTTGAGACATTGGGAAGAAAAGGGGGAAAGAGGTGGAGGGGGGGGAAAGATGAGTGGGGTTCGGGTGGCGATGTTTCTATTTTACTTACTATATGTAGGGTTTTGTGTCAGCGTTGCTTGTGCAGGTTCTTTGCTGTTCCCTTGTGTTCCTTTGGTAGTGAGAGAGGTTGGGGTTGGCCATGGGTGTGGTTGTTCATTTGTGGTTGGCTGTGGTGGTCTTTGTTTTCATGTGTGAGTGGGGTGGGTGTTTTGGATCAGGTTAGCCATATTGATTTGTATGCCGTTGGTGGGTTTTTGTCATTGTCTTGTTGGGCTGTGTCTGTGATAAAGGGGAGCCATACCGGGGTGAAGCCGTCTTCTTCTATTTCTCCCCATGTCAGTTTAGGTTTATTGGTTAATTTTTCTATTAGGGCTGTTTCCCATACTATTGGGTACCATTTGTCCAGGCTTACTCCTGACAGATGTGAATGGGGTTATTGTTTTTGTTTGTTATTATTTGTTGTTTTATGTTGTAAACCGCCCTGTGTTCTTCAGATGAAAGGCAGTATAGAAATTGAATGAATGAATGAATGAATGAAAGAAAACTCTGGCCTCCCAGGTCCTAATCCAACACTCTAATCACTAGTTACACTGACTTTATTATTATTAGTGAAAATTACATTACCAAAAAAAAAGTGCATCTTTTTAGGGGGGAAATGCTTTTTAAAATGTGTGTGTTGGGCAAAATTGCATAAGAAAGTGCATAAGGAGAAATTCAAACTACAGTGCTGTCTCTCCCCTCCCTCAAGCAAGCATATGCAGAAATGTCGTGAGATAAATTTAAGATTTAAAATTAGGGAAGACGGAGAGAGGGACTGACATGAACCGATTAGTCCATTCCTCTAATTAGAAATGTGTGTTGAGAGGAAATGCTTTTTTAATAGAAAAAATAGGTGTTTAAATTCACATCACAAAGCAAATGTTTGCTCTGCATTAAAATAAATAAATCACAGATTTAATTAATCCAGTGAAGAGACAGAACTGACTTATGGGTGAAAACGAGTGAAAGAGGCACGGACCAGAAATAGACTAATTTGCCTGTCCCAATTAGTGACTCCATCTGGAGATGGTAAACAAGCGAAAGTGGGGTGCTGAAATATAGGTCTAAGTTTTAATCTCACTCCTTCTATCTCTTGGCCTTGAGAAAGGAAAAGACTCATGTTTCCTTACCGGTGACGGGGAAAGTTACAACTTAATATAGGCTGCATCTATGTCCTACATCTGAAACACATTTGTATAATTTTAATAGTTGTATCTGTGGGAATGCTTTTCCAGCTGAGAGCTGAAAGCAGCAAGGAATCGTGTCTCCACGGACGGGTGCCGGATAAAGCTGGTGAGTACAGCTTGGGGCCCCTTGGGAGAACGGAAGAAGATGGCAGGCTGCCAGGTCTTGGAGGACATTCTGTTTGAAATGCTCACTTTAAGAAGTTGGGCAACCTGGCTGCTGATCTGAAGTCTATTGTTCTGGGTGCCGGGAGATGGCTGCATCAGAACAGGAGGCAAGATGGCGCTGACCACCTTCGTGAGAGCCGGTGCACAGCTGGGAAGGGCTGTGGGCCCCAGAGGGGGGGCGAAGGGACTATTGCCACTGCTGTGTGTGCTGTGAAGCCTCAGCAGGAGCCTTGGACACAAAGCCTAAAGATGGCAGGAGCCCCTGTCCCTGATGCTTTAGCCTCAAGGAGTGCTAGTGAGCAGGTGGGGGGGGGGCGGACATTTCCAAAGGCCACTTCCAAAGTTTTCCACTGTACGTGCTGGAATGAAGTGGAGGTTCAGAGTGGGCGGAGCTGGCAAGGAGTGTTTTTCCGGAAGAAGGCCAGCAGGGAGGAGCCCCAAGGCAGTGTTTTTCCACTGGAGTTCGTCTTTGCTACGTGTGCAATTTGACGGGACGCTTGCGACGCTGTTGCCCCCACCGGAGCAGAGGGGCAAGACAGGATGTTGCCAAGGTCAACCAGCTGAGTTCTCATGGGAGCCAGTCTGGGAGAAGAAGGCCAGCGTGGGAACGCAAGGGAAAGACGTGTTTCAGACGCTGGGGAGGGTTGTTTTCTCATCACTGCTTCTATGGCAACTGTGAAGAACAACTCCAGCCAGGACACGGTGACGCGCTGGGTGTTTTGGATTCTACTATCAGGCAGCACCTGATAGGCAAGCCTGCTGGCAAAATGCGGAACTGCAGGGCTGTTGCAACAGGAACAATTGTTAGCAGACGGAATGAGAAAGTTGGTTTCTGGTGTGGCTAACATGTGTTTTTCTCCTTTACAGGAGGGGCTGGAGGTCTACTTTGTGCCGGGACTGATTTGTTGTCTGTTTGCTTTGAAAATGACACCTGTTCCATTTTCAGAGGGGGGGAGACAACTGGTCAACATGAAGAGCAAGGATAATCTCTTTGTTCTGGAGTCACCTCTGGAGGGTGGTGGGAATGCTGGAAAAGCACAGGCGCAGTGTGCTAAGGTTCCCAGTCATGTGCAAAAGTTGCACAGGTGCACAAAAGGGTACAAACTCCGGAAATGTGGGAGGTCCCTAGGGTGCAGGGCATGCAAAGGTGCACAGGTACATGGTTTTCCCAGGTTTGGGAGGGTAGCCAAAGAAGCGGAGGTGGAACTAAGGTTTTCCACCAGGGTGCAAGGGTTCAAGAGCGACCGAGGGTCACAGTTTACTGGGTCTGCTCTGGAGGAGTTTTTCATGGAAAAGGAAATACGTCACCAGGTGACGGGTGCAAAGTCTTCTCAAGAGAGAAGGGAGGCTGTGGCTGAACCCGGTGATGGGGATCAGGTCCAGAATCAGGGTTCAGAACCCGGTGATGGGGACCTGGTCCAGGGTCAGGGTTCAGGGCAGGTTTGGGCATCTCCAAGGGTTGTGCCAGGAGTGTCCAGGAGTGAGGCTTCATCTCCGGTAAGCGTAATGGAGAGAGCTCACAAACAGGGTGTCACGTCAGAGGGGGAAGAGTCTGACGGTGAAGACACAACTGCTGGCCCTAATGGGTCAGTAGGGTATCAGGTCACAGGTGCGTGAAAAAAGTGTCGCACAGTGTGATTCTGGGAGTGTTGAAGGGGTTCAACAGGTGCCTGGGAAAGATGCCGGAAAGGGGCACAAGGCAAAGGGAAAGGTGTTGAACACAAGAAGGTCTTGTCAGAATGTGAGGCAAGAGGGGGTCTTGGGTTTGGAACTTAACAGGTTAAGAAGTTCCCATGATGCCTCAACATTCTGACGTCAGCTTTTAGAAGCTGGGAGGAGCTGGGAGGAGCTCCGGTCTGTTCCCCTCTGGTCGTTGAAGGAGAAAGATGCAAGCAGTGATGGCTGCAAGGAGCCCAGGAGATCCCTGGGGGAATGTCGGAATAAGGAGCTGAAATGGACAAACCTGGACTCTGTGTGTGTTTGTCTGGAAGCTAAGTGAAAGGACGTGACAGTTTTCTCACCGCTGTGCTATCTCTGCTACTGGCGTGACTGGAGCTGAGGAGAGCGTGCGCAGGGGAAGCGCGCCGGACCTAGCTGCCATAAAGCGCTAATGGGGGATCAATAAATCCATTAGCGGGGGGCGCCAGATTGATAAATCATTCCACAGTATCTCCCCTCAAGAATTATCATGGGAGTTGTAGATTGCTCAGGGTCTCCTAAAAATACTCAACACCCTTAATGAATCACAGTTCCTATGTTTCTTTGGGGGAAGCTGTGACTTTTAAAAGATGCAGACTTCAGCCACAAGAGCAAAAGTAGCCGATAAAGGTCTCAAAGCAGCTACAGACCCTCCAGGTGTCCCTATTTTCCAGGGACAGTCCCAAATTAACAGTTTCTGATTTCATCCCAGAATGGCCCGCTTTTCCTCAGGATGCCCCTATTTTCACTGGAGAAATATTGGAGGCCAAGGAGTTATGCAACCCTTGAGCCAAGGAGAAAAGTATCTATATGACCTTTAGAAGACATCTGAAGGCACAGTCATACCTCGGGTTGAAGTTGCTTCCGGTTCAGCGCTTTCGGGTTGCGCTCTGCAGCAACCCGGAAGTAACAGGACGTGTTACTTCCGGGTTTCACTGTTTTCGCATGCACAGACGGTCAAAATGACGTCACGCGCATGCGCAGAAGCGGTGAATCGCGACCCGCACACGTGCAGATGCGGGTTGCGTTCACTTCTGGATGCAAATGGGGCTCTCGAACGAATCCTGTTCGTATCCAGAGGTACCACTGTATAGGGAAGTTTTGTAAACCTTTAATGTTTCATTATGTTTCTATATACAGTGGTACCTCGGGTTACAGATGCTTCAGGTTACAGACACTTTAGGTTACAGACTCTGCTAACCCAGAAATAGTATCTCGGGTTAAGAACTTTGCTTCAGGATGAGAACAGAAATTGTGTGGCAGCGGGAGGCCCCATTAGCTAAAGTGGTGCTTCAGGTTAAGAACAGTTTCAGGTTAAGAACGGACCTCCAGAACGAATTAAGTTCTTAACCCGAGATACCACTGTATGTTGGAAGCCACCTAGGGTGGCAGGGGCAACCCAGTCAGATGGATGGGGTATGATGATGATGATGATGGAACAGGACATTCTGATTTTCATCAGAGAAATGTTGGAGGGTATGCTGTTACCCAGGCTGCTTTACTTGGAAACTTTAGGCTTTCCCCAAAGGATCTTGGTAAGTGCTGTTTGTTAAGGATGCTGAGAGTCATTTTGTTGTTGTTTAGTCGTTTAGTCGTGTTTGACTCTTTGTGACCCCCTGGACCAGACCACGCCAGGCCCTCCTGTCTTCCACTGCCTCCCGCAGTTTGGTCAAACTCATGCTGGTAGCTTCGAGAACACTGTCCAACCATCTCGTCCCTTGTCGTCCCCTTCTCCTTGTGCCCTCCATCTTTCCCAACATCAGGGTCTTTTCCAGGGAGTCTTCTCTTCTCATGAGGTGGCCAAAGTCTTGGAGCCTCAGCTTCAGGATCTGTCCTTCCAGTGAGCACTCAGGGCTGATTTCCTTAAGAATGGAGAGGTTGGATCTTCTTGCAGTCCATGGGACTCTCAAGAGTCTCCTCCAGCACCAGAATTCAAATGCATCCATTCTTTGGCGATCAGCCTTCTTTATGGCCTGGTAGCTATTCATAGAATCATTTGTTGTTGTTGTTTAGCCGTTTAGTCGTGTCCGACTCTTTGTGACCCCATGGACCAGAGCACGCCAGGCACTCCTGTTTTCCACTGCCAGGCACTCCTGTTTTCCACTGCCTCCCGCAGTTTGGTCAAACTCATGCTGGTAGCTTCGAGAACACTGTCCAACCACACTGAAACAACAGCATAAAGTGTCTGTATTTGCAGGGGGGGCAATATTTTTGGAAGCTTTAGCTCACCAATCCCTGCCTTTCTGTCAGAAGGACCCACACTCCTAAGATCTCCCACCTAAACATGATTTCTATGTCTGGTGGAGGTGCATTCATTCCCAGGCAGGACATCAGCTGGGTCTCCTGCATCATCGCTGGGAATCCTAAATGGTTTGGGGGTTCTTTGGCAGCAGAATTGAGGGGAAGCATCTGTGATTCTGGCTCTGCCAGGGGAGCATCTCTGGGAAAAGGAACACCAGACAGGTGTCATTCTTTGCTCAACAATTCCCCTATCATCACTCAGTGTTTAATGTAACGAGAACTGACACTTGGCTCTCACTGTCATGTTTCTCTGAGCCAGGCACCCGAGCCAGCGCCATACCGGGACCTGGATGCAGATGGTGCTTTCTGCTGCAAAAGGGCTCAGCTTGCTCCCCTCTCCTGAGTGAGCAGAAGTTGGCGAGGCTCTTCTTTTGGGGACGTGAGCGAAACATCAAGGGCTGGCCCTTAGGACACGTGCTGGGCTATAATGGGAGAATAGAGAAGCTTGCAGGCTCCATGCTGCTGTAACTTCAGGGCCCACTGGCTTAGACAGAGGCTGTGATGGATTTTCAGAGGTTCTCTCTGTCTTTCAGCAAAAGCCAAACACCACTTCTGAGTTAGGACCGTGGAATCATGGCAGTTTTGGTTTTCCCCCATCTCTGATCTTCCCATTCCATTCTCCACAATCCCACATCTTCTGATTTTCCACTGTATTTTCAGTGTCCTCCTGAAAATACACTTGTTTAATGCAACATGTGAACATCCCTTGCACTTGTGGAGAGTTACACCGTTCCTGTGTTTAGCTGAAATTCCTGTACTGCAGGGGGGTTGGATTAGATGACCCCCAGCGCCCCTTCCAATGCCACCATTCTGCGTGAAGAACAACCTTTTGCCATTCCCCTCCATGATGGAATTTTGTTTCTAAGTTCCTCTGTACAGTGGTACCTCAGGTTAAGTACTTAATTCGTTCTGGAGGTCTGTTCTTAACCTGAAACTGTTTTTAACCTGAAGCACCACTTTAGCTAATGGGGCCTCCAGCTGCCACCACACCGCTGGAGCACAATTTCTGTTCTCTTCCTGAAGCAAAGTTCTTAATCTGAAGCACTATTTCTGGGTTAGCGGAGTCTGTAACCTGAAGCGTATGTAACCTGAAGCATTATGTAACCAGAAGTACCACTGTACACTGATACCACCAGATCTATAAATATCAATAAAGCAATAATAAGCTGGTTTTCTTTTTTAATAAAATAGACTTGGAAAGCTCTTACAGTCTTTCGCTCTAACCAACATCTTGTTTCATCTTCCCACCCCCCCATCCTGCGCTAAATCTGATAACTCTAGATCGCAGAGAGTGTAAAAGCACCCGCTCATTGGAAGCCTGCTTACAGAAGTTTAAAAGTCCCTTTTCTGCACATTTTTGTCGGTCTTAACAGGCCATTCCGCATAATTATAGTAAATAAAACGGACCCAGAGAGCTATCTTAATGCTGCGCTATTCATTAACAATTACTATGTCCTTACTCTCCACGAAGCAAACTCCATAGGGATAGCAAAGCAATTTGTGCTTTGTAAACGGCTCGGGCGTTGTGCTCTCAGACATAACGCCGCACATCGCTAATAAGTAGGGAGATTCAAAGATTTTCCAATCTTTTGCAGGGACGTGAAGAAACCATGTTAAGAATAAGGACTCTAGTGCATTCATCAGCAATGGTGTGTGTTTGGGGTGGCTGTGCAGGCAGAGCCTAGCCGTCATCACTAGTAGCCCATGATTCCTTTATCCTCCATTTATTTTTATTTTAATCCTTCAATAATTTGCCTAACCCTCTTCTAAAAACATCTAGGTTGGGAGCCATTTTTGCCTCCTGTGGAAGCGAGTTCCACAGTGTAACCACGCATTGTGTAAAGAGTATTCATTTAATTTTATTTGTCCTTCAGCTTTGTGTTTTTTTAAAAAAATTATTTTGTAAGCCGATTAGAGCTATCTTTATGTTAGGCTGTCTATAAATTGATTCAATAATAACGGACTGTAGGGAATGCTCCTCTGCTTTTTTATATCTTTCCTGACTTTCCTTGCTCTTGCCAGAATTGAGGGATCTGCTCTTGGCACTTTATTTGGCTGATGTGCAGATTGGGGTTTAGATCTCCACCACCTTTCACACTTCCCAAATCCCAAATCCTTCAACAGAGTTCTCAGAAAACCTAAACAGCCTCGGCCCAGTATACCTGAAGGAGCGTCTCCACCCCCATCATTCTGCCTGGACACTGAGGTCCAGCTCCAAGGGCTTTCTGGTGGATCCCTCACTGCAAGAAGTGAGGTTACAGGGAACCAGGCAGAGGGCCTTCTCGGTGGTGGCACCCACCCTGTGGAACGCCCTCCCACAAGGTGTCAAAGAGAACAACAACTACCTGACATTTAGAAAACATCTGAAGGCAGCCCTGTTCAGGGAAGTTTTTAATGTGTGATATTTTAATGTATTTTTAATCTTTGTTGGAAGCCGCTAAGAGTGGCTGGGGAAACCCAGCCAGATGGGTGGGGTACAAATAAATTATTATTATTATTATTATTATTATTATTATTATTATTATTATTATTATTATTTTGCAAGAAAATAACTTCAAAGTGCAAGTAGATAAATAGATAAATAGTAGATAAATAGATAAAGTAGATAAATAGGTACCGCTCCAGTGGGAAGGTATGTTAACTTCACATAAACCCATATTCAGAGAATAGGAAAGTATTTTGAAATATTTCAAAATATTTATTTCTAAATAGCCAGGGTGGTGTAGTGACTAGAGGGTTGGAACCGGACATGGGAGACCAGGGTTCGGATCTGCACTCGTCCATGAAGCTCCCTGGGTGGCCTTGGGCCAGTCACACCCTCTCAACCTAACCTACCTCACAAGGTTGTTGTGAGGCTTAAATGAGGGACGGAGAAGAACCATGCACACCACGTCCAGCTCCTTGGAAGAAAAGCTGGGATATAATTGCAACAAACCAACCAATGTGAATTTTGAGAGAAGATACACTTAAAAATAAACACTGAGATGCGTGATTTGTTTTTAATCTCAGGTTAATGCAGAAACAAATGGAAATGGACTTTTGGAAGAACACATAGGTGATAAATAGAATGATTCACCCACCCCCATTCATGGTTGCTCTGTTTTTTGTTGCTTAGCCTGATAATTTATCCAGGGCACTGCATAGCCATTCCTGGAGAACCTAACCAAATAGGACTGACTGAGTGTTGGCTGAGTTGGCTGAGGCATCATCTGGTGTGTGTGAGAGAGGGGGGGGGGAGAGAAGGAGTGAGGGAGAAAGATCATGCCAGGAAGAGAAAGAGATCCCAGCTTGTGTTGATCCTGAGAGAAATGTCATCCTTGTTGGGCGCCAGCTGTCAATAAAGCGAGGAATGTTATTCAAACAACAGACCGTACGCTTGCCCTTTATGATTATGATTTTGTGCCACAACCAAGCCAGGTTGGAAAATGCCAAGCGGAGTGGGCAGCTTCAGGAAGAGGAGCCTCCCTGGAAGGAGGTTTGAACTGCAAAAGAAAAGAATTTAGCAGGGGCTGGACTCTGAAATCAGGAAGTTAGAAGTGGCTACGTATCCCACTGATAGGGACGCAGGTGGCGCTGTGGGTTAAACCACAGAGCCTAGGACTTGCCGATCAGAAGGTCACCGGTTCGAATCCCTGCGACGGGGTGAGCTCCCGTTGCTCGGTCCCTGCTCCTGCCCACCTAGCAGTTCGAAAGCACGTCAAAGTGCAAGTAGATAAATAGGTACCACTCCAGCGGGAAGGTAAACGGCGTTTCCGTGCACTGCTCTGGTTCGCCAGAAGCGGCTTAGTCATGCTGGCCACATGAACCGGAAACTGTCTGCGGACAAACGCCAGCTCCCTCAGCCTATAGAGTGAGATGAGTGCTGC
The DNA here is from genome assembly GCA_034642415.1 of Podarcis siculus. Taxonomy (NCBI): domain Eukaryota; kingdom Metazoa; phylum Chordata; class Lepidosauria; order Squamata; family Lacertidae; genus Podarcis; species Podarcis siculus. Next base: position 32,291,906 of record JAXCMG010000020.1, on the reverse strand, counting down.
AATCCCAGAGTCGTCCGCGACTGGACCTAATGGTCAGGGGTACCTTTACCTTTACATTTTCCACTGACATCTTCCACAAGTGGCCAAATTCTGTGTTCTCGGTGGCCAAATGGGTGTGTGAGGGGGTTTGGAGAAGAGTAGTTTGGGAATTCTGAATTGAAGGACGGTGTGGAAAAATTTGAAATAAAGTCTTGCCACGAATACTGAGCCCCTCCTAAAATGCCTTTGGGATGAACCCAAAGCATCCTTTAATCCTCCCACCTCCACAGCTGTTTGCTAATGTTTGCAATTGCTTCTCCCACATCCTTTCATCCATGCCTGTGTCTGTAGGGTGTAATCCACTGAGAGAAGTCAAGCACAACATTCCTTGTTTTCCTAGAGTGGACATGTGGGGGAATGTTTGGTCCAGCCAGTCAAAAACTTCCTGTTTCCTCCTGGCTGGAACATCCTTCCTTTGCATGTGACTAGAAGTGGGTGCGACCTTACCTGTCCAGGTAACAAAAGGACAAGGCACGCTGCACACTCTCTCTGACTTCCTCCGTCGTTGGAGCAGCTTTTTAGCTAGAAATGCTCCGTTGGCTTTCAGCCAACAGAGAACACTGGGATTATCCCCCTAAGGGATATAGATCCACGTATATACAGTGGTACCTCTGGTTGTGAACGGGATCCGTTCTGGAGCCCTGTTCACAACATGAGCAGAACGCAACTCACATCCGCACATGCATGGATTGCGAGTCACAGTTTCTGCACATGCACACAACGTCATTTTGAGCATCTGCGCATGCGTGAGCGGCGAAACCCAGAAGTAACCCTTTCCGGTACTTCCGGGTTGCCGCGGGACGCAACCTGAAAAGATTTAACCTGAAGCAAACGTAACAAGAGGTATGGCTGTACTTTGTAACTAAGTATGCCTTAAGGGATCCACACTGTGTTCTGCCTGATGTAGGTAAACTTCTTTTATACACTTTAAACAAGATTGTGGCGTGTTTATTCTTTTTAGAGGGATATAAGGGAATTTACCAGGAACTTAATAGTTAAAGGCATGGGTAGGCAAACTAAGGCCCGGGGGCCGGATCTGGCCCAGTCGCCTTCTAAATCTGCTTGTTTTTACATGAGTAGAATGTGTCCTTTTATTTAAAATGCATTTCTGGGTTATTTGTGGGGCATAGGAATTTGTTCATTTTTTCCCCCTTCAAAATATAGTTTGGCCCCTCACAAAGTCTGAAGGATGGTGGACTGGCCCCCTGCTGAAAAAGTTTGCTGGTGAAAGGCTGGTGAAAGGCTTACACGAGCCTGCAACCAGCTATCTGCTGTGCATGTAAAAGGGGAGTGTAAACTCTGCTAAGTAAAGGAACTTGCTAGCGCAAGTTAGGAAGGATATCAATAAACAGTATAACCTCTCCTGCCTCCCTGAACATTCCCACGGTGCCCATGCTAAGGATGCACCCAAGATAAGTGGTCCATCACCCCACCTGTCCTTCTGCTAGGGTCCCACATCCTACTAAGGCTTCCTACTGCTTCTCTTCCCATTCTTCCACCCAGAAGCCACTTTTAGAGGGAACCAAGCTCTGCTTCCCACCTCTTTCAGATTGCAGACTTGCTGCCAAATTGTCACGAGCAAAGGTGGCTGCTGGGGTGAAATTGCCAGAGGGAGGAAAAGTTAACAAGGCCTGAATGAAATCAATGTGGTCTGACAAGCTGACAGCCTAGTCAGCTAATTACTACTGGATTGCATTAATCAATGCAGAGGGAAGCGTAGAGTAAACCAAAAGCAGAAGATCTCTGCAAAAAGGTGGAAAAGGCAGTATGTGTGGTCACCTGATCAGTCCTGGAAGAAAAGGGATAAGGGAGCTGGCAATTTAAGAGCACTGAAAGCAGATCCGGGCTTCATGTGCAAAGCACATTCAGTGCACATTTAAAGCATGTGACTTACACAAAGAATCTTGAGAACCGTAGTTTCCACAGACAGAACTACAATTTCCTAGGACCCTTAACAAACTACGTTTCCCAGGATTGTTCAGGTGGTCATGTGCTTTGAATGTGTGTTGGGTGTGCTTTAAGTGTATGATGCAGAACAGTCCTGATTGTGCAGCTGCTATTATTATTAATAATATTAGGCATTTTAATGGAAAGCTACATAATCTGCAGTTCCTGGACCAACAAAAAATGTCACTATCCTTCAAAATCAGCACTTTCACGGATTTTGCAATGCAGTTCTTCAGCTAAACAGTGTCTTTCAAAAATGTGCATGCTAGGGAAAAGTGTGTATTAAAAATGCATAATGATGCCAAAACACACACACAAATAAAAACATAAAAAATGCATTATTTTAAGGAAAATGTATGTATTTGCAAAAAAAAAAAAAAAAAAAAGGTATGAGAATGTGTTTATTAGGAGAAATTTGCACTAGAAAGCTTCCAAATTTCCCATAGGATTTAAAAATAAACAAGTCGCAAATTGTTGCGGAAATGTGAAGAACTAACTTTAGGACTGGAGGAATGAAAACAATTGAAGAAACTGAAATTAACAAATAGGTCCCTATGGCTGCAGCTTTAAAAGCACTAACCTAGCAAAAAAATCCAGGTGAAACTCGTGGATTGCATGGTAGGCACAGATGCATGCAGTTCGGAAGCATCCTGATTTTGCACCCCTTAGCTGTCACCACTATTGCAAGCTGACATTTCTCTGTTGCCAAGTGTTCTGGGATCTGTGCAGAGAGGCTGAGCACAGGTATCTAAAAGGCATGGTTCCAAGATAGCCAGAGAACTGTTTCAGAGGCTTCTCCCCAATGCCTCTACTCCAAATTGACCAACCAAAGACCTGAACTGGTATAAGACAGTTTCCTGTTTTCCAGAGGAATCACTGTGCTGCAGCAAGAGTAGTCAAAGATGCTGGACATATCCAGAATAGTGCAGTTGGAAACAGTGTCTGGGTGGAAATTGCAAAAATGGATGGGATAGCTAAGGGACGCGGGTGGTGCTGTGGGCTAAACCACAGAGCCTAGGACTTGCTGATCAGAAGGTCAGCAGTGTGAATCCCTGCGACGGGGAGAGCTCCCATTGCTCGGTCCCTGCTCCCGCCCACCTAGCAGTTCGAAAGCACGTCAAAGTGCAAGTAGATAAATAGGTACCGCTCCGGCGGGAAGGTAAACAGCGTTTCTGTGCGATGCTCTGGTTCGCCAGAAGCGGCTTAGTCATGTTGGCCACATGACCTGGAAGCTGTACGCAGGCTCCCTCGGCCAATAAAGCGAGATGAGCGCCGCAACCCCAGAGTCGGCAACGACTGGACCTAATGGTCAGGGGTCCCTTTACCTTTACCTTTATGGGATAGCTGGGTGTATGATAATCCATGCGACAGTTTCATTTTTTGCTATTTCCCTTGAAAATAGCTCCAAAACTTCTATATTTTTTTGTGAATTATGAATTTGTCCCCCTAAATAAATAAAGCTCAACAACTTTTTAATAGAAAGCCCAACTAGCAACTTTTCCATCTGGATTTTCATTGTTTGAAAATAGTCTTGTGGCACTGAAAAGTCTAACAAATTTATCATGGCGTGAGCTTGCCTACCGTCTCAGAGATGGGCTATGCCAAGTAAGCCAGGCAGAGATCTTAAAAGCTCTTTTCACACCAGGGAAACTTTGTGTGCATTTAATTTGTGCGGCTTCAGCCAGCCAGCCTTCAACCTTGCAAGGTTGCAACTGCACAAGCTAAATGCACATAAGGTGTAATCACGCTGTATGACATCAGGTGTGGGGCCAATTAGGTAGTTTCTCATTAAAATGCAGACAGACACTAATGCTCGAGGTATCTATTACTGCTGCAGAGCCTAGGAAACAGCATTCCCAGTCTCCCCCAGCTCAATCTGTTAAATACATTTAACAATATATTTTCCAGTCTTTCTAGCAGCAATGGACAGTTGTGAGCATGCTCTGAAGCAATTCAGGATGTTTCCTCTTCTGGAGAGGCCATTTCACCCAATCCTTACAGGCCTCTCCCCCTCCATCTCTCATGAAGATAAGCTCCGAGGCAGCCCGACTCTTTCCCCAAGAATTGTCTAAGAATGATCTTAAAAACCTAACTACGTACACAAAGAGTAGGGAGCCTAGATCTGTGGGGCTCCAACTCCCATCAACCCCAACCAGCATGGCCAATGGCCAGGGATGATGGGAGATGTAGTTCAACAACATCTGGAGGACCACAGACTCCCTGTCCCTGACTTACCATATTTTACGCTCTATATGACTCACTTTTTCCCTCCTAAAAAGTAAGGGGAAATGTGTGTGCGTCTTATGGAGTGAATGCAGGCTGTGCAGCTATTCCAGAAGCCAGAACAGTGAGAGGAATCACTGTGCAGCACTCCCTCTTGCTGTTCTAGCTTCTGGCTTAGCCGCGCAAAGCCTCTTCAGGGCACGGGGAGCCTTCATCCCGCTGCCCTGAGGAGGCTTCGCGCAGCTAAACCAGAACAGCGAGAGAGTTTGCTGCACAGCGCTCCCTCTTGCTGTTCTAGCTTCTGGCTTAGCCCCTCAGTCCCTTCCCCCACCTCACGGAAAAGCCCCCAAGAGCCGTGTTCCCTTTAAAGAGCCGTGGGGAGCGTGTGTGTGGCTCTTGGGGGCTTTTCCCCGAGGAGGGAGAAGGGCAGCGCCGCACACACGCTCCACGCGCCTTGTGAAAGGGAGCGCTGGGCAGAGCCTGGGATGCATACAGGCTCTGCTCAGCGCTCCCTTTAAAGAATATTTTTTTTCTTGCATTCCCCCTCTAAAAACTAGGTGCGTCTTATGGGGCGAAAAATACGGTATATCATAAGCTCACCCATCATGATAAGTGGTAACAGGTCAAATACATGATTCCCACCCTCTTCCCTTCTGAAGTGCTTCTTCGGCCAGCTTGAATCACCAGCCAGGTGATCTATTGCAATCGCAAAACAACTTTCACCTTTTTCCCATGCTTTATAACAAATAGTAAACTTTGACTCATGAAGACCGCAGCGACAATACAGAAGAAGAAGATCGTTTTGATGGCAGATGAAATATCAGCTGAGGACACTGGCAGTAAACCTTGGAGATGTCCCTTCGAGTTGTGCTTATGCAGCACAACTGCACTTAGAAAATGAATGCTGGGTTGCAGTAATATTTAGAGATTCTGGAAGGTTAGGTTTTTGTAGTTCTGTTGTCTGCGGTTATCCCAAACCCACATCCTATTTGATTTAGTTTCCATCAGGAGCTAGATCTGGAAACTGTTGTGCTAGCCAGTCAAGGGGTGAAGAATGGAAATGTCTATCTCGCTGATTTGTGTCTCGATGAAAGACAAGGATGGTGCCTTGCATCTGGGTGTCCATCCAATTTTGGGCAGGAAATTATCTGAGACATTCTGTAGAGCAGCCTTTGCCAATCAAGTGCTAGGGTTGGGAGTGATGTGAGTTGTAGCCCAAGATACCTGGAGGCTACCAGCTTAGCAAAGGCTGCTGCAGAGTTTCTGCGGTTGCCAAATATTCTGAGCAATGAATCTGGAAAATCCCTGGATTCTGCTGGAGGGTTTTGCACAGTGGTATCTACGACAATTGTATTGTCCTTTTTTCTGAATAATGCAATTTTAAAACAAAATATCAAGCTTTTTCAGGGCCTGTTCTGAATATTATCCACATTTATACTGAACTAGCATTCTATTTTTATAAAAAATAATAATAACAAGAATCCAAGCTCCAACCCAAAATGATTGATTTAAAAAAAACACACAGTTTGTAATAAATGACATTGTGCAAAATACTCTTATTACTCTAAAAGCTATTTATTACTATGCAGCTCTTACAATGCGTTAAATAAACTGGAGCAACGAGGGCTTTCATAGCAATCATACAACTTCTCCAAGAAATAAACAAATCCCCACATTGGTCCAGTACAGTCATACCTCGGGATGAATACGCTTTGGGTAAGGCAAATTCGGGTTGTGCTCCGCGGCGACCCAGAAGTAACGGAGCGCCTTACTTCCTGGTTTCGTCGCGCATGCGCAGACCGTCAAAATGACATGCGCAGAACTGCCGAAATGTGACCAGTGCATGTGCAGATGCGCGGACACGGGTTACATTCACTTTGGGATGCGAACGGGGCTCTGGAACAGATCCCGTTTGCATCCCGAGGTACCACTGTATAATGGATCTGCTTGACATCATTACAACTGCCAAGGTAATATTGTTGCTGTTGTTGTTGAGAATGCCAAACAAATTTCCAACAAAGTCTTTCAAGTACTGTTAAACCAATGGGAGGTGGCTAGCAAGTTTTGGCTGAACTAGGAAAGACAGGACTCAGTTCTCTGCTCCATGATGGTGACTATGACCAAATACAGATCCAACCACCTTACATAAGATATGGGATGGAGGATGAATCCATCATGCCATGATTCTGAAGCAGACACACCTGATTCAACCTGCCCCCTCCAATATGGGAACCAGGGTATAAGCTCACCCCAGGTTCTGTGTATTGCCAGATTCCCTGTCTCTTACGGATTTTCATACAAGGTGGTCTGAAAGCCACCGGTCTCATTTCAAAATGAGTAATTCTAGCACTGGAAAGCCTTGGTCGCACCAAGCATGGGAAATTGGATACAAGATCTCCTTCTCCATAATTCTGCTCCACAAACTACACGATAAGTCAAGCTTCCAAGGGATTTTGGAGCACATTTCCAGAACTCTGGAACCGAGCCCTACCCAAAACTAGAAGAAGCAGTTGGCACAATGCAGAAATGGAAACTTCTCTTACTTAACAGTTGTTAAAATGGGATCCCGACACAGCATTTCCCCTAGTCTTTATCTGAGCAGGTGAACCTAAGCTCTGCATAACACAATGGACAACTGAACATCAGAAAAGGACATGAGAGACCATCTTATTCCTTATATACTCAGTACATCACCTCCATCTATGGGTCATCTTCTCCTACAAGTTGCAAAGGTCTTCAAAGCCCTTTCCAAGGCAACATGGAGCAGGACTTTTAGTCTGGCTGCCCTGTTCTGTGGAACAGCATTCAAGATAATACATGCGCCCACTCCCTGGGAACAGCTGGAGACATTTTTTGTTCCAACAAGCCTTCTTCTCGGGATGACTAGGTCTCTATCGTGGGTGTCTACTTGGCATTCTGGTTTTTTTAAAAATCTGCTGCTATTTTCTGTATTGTTTTAAAATGCCTTTTTTTTTTAGCTGTCTCTTATTGCATTTTGCACTCATCACCTTGGGATGTGTGTGGTAGGCGATTATGAAATAAATAAAACGAAAGTGCTGTAACTAAAAAGGGTATGAAAGCAGATGGAGACACGGGAGCTAGGTGGGACGAAGGAACTGCGCTGTTTTATTGCAATACTGTAAAAACCCTGATAAACTATAGATAACCCAAAAAACGAGGAGAGCAGTTTCAGCATCCTAAGAGCAGCTAGCTAGTACAGAGGGCTCCCGACAGAGCCATGAGTGTTGAAATCAATATAGCAAGTCCCTGCTCGGAGCGATGGCTCTTGATGAGGTGGAACAGCTCTTACAGGGAAACGTACATATTTACATACATTTTGTATAGTTTGTGTGGCAACGCTCTAAGAGGAAACGGAACATAAAATATGTAAAATGTACATAAAATAATTGTTATTGCTAAAGGTAAAGGTAAAGGGACCTCTGACCATTAGGTCCAGTCACAGACGACTCTGGGGTTGTGGCGCTTATCTCGCTTTATTGGCCGAGGGAGCTGGCGTACAGCTTCTGGGTCATGTGGCCAGCATGACTAAGCCGCTTCTGGTGAACCAGAGCAATGCACGGAAATGCCATTTACCTTCCCGCCAGAGCGGTACCTATTTATCTACTTGCACTTTGATGTGCTTTCAAACTGCTAGGTTGGCAGGAGCAGGGACCGAGCAACGGGAGCTCACCCCGTCGGGGGATTTGAACCGCCAACCTTCTGATCCGCATGTCCTAGGCTCTGTGGTTTAACCCATAGCACCACCTGTGTCCCTGTTATTGCTATAATGTGGCTATTATTGAGGATATATTGGAAAACTAATGTAAACTATGTAAAATATCTAAGATGACCAAGACCCATTCCACCATTGGGAGAGATGGAAAGCAGAGCTCACCCCATCAGCTCTGCTGAAAGGCCAGCTTGTTCTGGCAACCCCTACCCCTGAACGGTGCAAGCTGGTCATCATAAGAACAACTGTTTAAGAATTGGTGCCTGAGTTTTATTTTATTTTATTTATTTACCCCTATCCCTTTTCCCTTGTGTGTTGTGGTTTTTCAGATCGCAAGCCCGCAGGCAGGGACTGTCTTGTTTTTATTGATTGCATGTAAGCTACTCAGAGAAATTTTTGGCTGAAGAGCAGGGTACAAATACTCTGAATAACAATAATGAGGAGGAATAGCTCAGTTGGTAGAGCGTGAGGCTTTTAATCTCAGGGTTATGGGTCCAAGTCCCAAGCTGGGCAAAAGATTTCTGCATTGCAGGGGACTGGGCTAAACGTTCCTCATGGTCCCTTCCAATTCTACAATTCTATGCAATCCTATGCAAATAGAAGGGGAAGATTTTACTCTCTTGGGCTCCATGATCACTGCAGATGGTGACAGCAGTTTCGAAATTAAAAGACGCCTGCTTCTTGGGAGGAAAGCAATTACAAACCTAGACAGCATCTTAAAAAGCAGTGACATCACCTTGCCAACAATGGTCCGTACAGTTAAAGCTATGGTTTTCCCAGTAGTGATGTATGGAAGTGAGAGCTGGACCATTAAGAAGGCTGATTGCCGAAGAATGGATGCTTTTGAATTATGGTGCTGGAGGAGACTCTTGAGTCCCATGGACTGCAAGAAGATCAAACCTATCCATTCTGAAGGAAATCAGCCCTGAGTGCTCACTGGAAGGACAGATCATGAAGCTGAGGCTCCCAGACTTTGGCTACCTCATGAGAAGAGAAGACTCCCTGGAAAAGACCCTGATGTTGGGAAAGATGGAGGGCACAAGGAGAAGGGGATGACAGAGGACGAGATGGTGGGACAGTACTCTCGATGCTAAAAGCATGAGTTTGACCAAACTGCAGGAGGCAGCGGAAGACAGGAGGTGCGCTCTGGTCCATGGGGGTCACGAAGAGTTGGACACGACTAAACAACAACAACAACAAATGATTCTATGAATAGCTACCAGGGAGGACTTCCTATATTGATTTCAACATCTGTGGTAATGGGAGCTCCATGCAGTAGTTTGCCACTCTTAGTTAGCTGGGAATACTTTGGACCAGTGCTTTTTTTCTGGGGGGATGCAAGGGTACGCATACCCCTAAATATTTTGTGCATCTTTATACTTTTGTTCATTTACTGTATTTATTTTCCCCAATTTGAACTATAAAATGGTGATTTTCTTGAGTCAAAATGAGAGTAGTACCTTTAAACATTTTTTTTAAAAAGCAAAAAAGCACCAGTGGCGTAGCGTGGGGGGTGCAAGGGGGGCCGGCCGCACCGGGCGCAACATCTGGGGTTAGGGCAAATCCACGGGTTAGGGGGCGCAAATCCACGGGTTAGGGGGCGCAAATTACTTGCCTTGCCCCGGGTGCTGACAACCCACGCTACTCCACTGAAAAGCACTGCTTTCGACAACCTCACATGTGGGTTTTTTCACCTCAAAAACTTCCGAGCATATATATTTATTTTCCATTTGACATGATTTATATACTACTGGACTGACAAAGCTCTGTAAGCAGTTTATGTAAAGTATATACACAAAACTGTAAAGGATATGGGGATTTTTCTTTAAAAATCCACACTGAAAGAGAATGGGGCAAACTTTGATCCTGACTTGTGATGAACTGACCCAGCATAGGTTTTCTCCTCAGAAGAAATTCTGTAAAACCCATTACAGGTGAAGCCAGTATTTTGTGAAGCCAGTTTTGTGGCCTGACCACAAAACTGTTAAGAACCAGTTAAGAGGGAGCCTAACACTGACAAACGTCTCTAGATAAGGTACAAGGAGGGCTCTGAATGTACAGTAAAGTAATGGCTTGAGTCAAGTTGCATTTCAAGCACTGTGGTTGGAGATGGCAGAGCAATGGGGCAATGGGTTGGCAGGAGATGGCTAGCCAGAGGAGGAAACAGCTGAAATAATGAATTTTCTCTATATAGTGCACTGTTTTGTGGGAAATGGGACACCCCCTAAAAAGGAAAATGCAACTGGATACAATATGCTTACTATCAAGCCCAAAGAGCAAATGCTTGAGGACTAGAATACTGACTGCCTTGCTCTCAAGCTCGCACAGAGTTATTAGTTCCATTAAATTAGGTCCCTCGTTCCTAACAGCAAATTAACTTGCATCGTTTTTAATAATGGAGCTCACTTTGTGAATATTAAAGTGTCTTTATTGCTGTTCTGTTGCTGCGAAACTGGCCGACAAAAAGATCTGGCCATTATTTGACTCCCCAAATAAAATAAAAATAAAAATAACCCCTCCCCCCTTTTTTAAAAATTGGTTTGATAGCCAAACTCATCAAGGAAGGCACACACATACTTGTCTAAAATAGCCAAAAATCACTCGTGTTTTGACATGAAACCTACTGTATCTGCCAGTCTCCTCAAAATGCCACGAGCAATTGAGATCCACAAGCAATGCTACCTCCCTCCCCAATGAATGTATGCATTATTAAAATATTTCTATACCGTCTCCCATATCAACCCTGTGGTAGTTGACAGCCATAAAAGGCAATCGAAGAAACAAATTTAAAACAGATGGCAATAAGCACAAATTAAAACCAATCCATAAAAAGGCGCAGTATCAGGAATACCCAACATTCAGGGTTGGTGTGTAATGTATTTTCAGGACTCACTGTAAACTCAACAAGGAAGGTGCCTGCCTTATTTCCAGGGCGAGATGGCTCCATAAACTCAATGCCAGAACAGAGAAGGGTCTCGCCCCTGGGCTGGACTTCCACAGCCTACAACACGATCAGTAGGGCCTTATTTTGTGACCTTAAGGAACTGGTTGAAGGCATTTCTCCATATAACCAGGTCCCAAGCTATTTAGGGCTTTTAAACAACAAAACCTTGAACTTGGTCTGGAAGCTAATGGAAAGCTGGTGCTGCTCTTTCAGCGAAGGTGTTAGACTTCAAGGGAGGCTACCCCGTTTAGGAACTTAAATGCTTCCTTTTTGCACAAGCTGCAGCTTTGAGACCAACTGTAAGGGCAGTCCCGCAGAGAGTCCATTTACAGTAGCCAAGTTTTGAGCTTACCAGCACAGGGATCAATCAGATGTCTATGAGAAACCCACAAGCAGGATTCAAACACCATAGCACTCTCTTTTCCCGTGGCTTCGAGCAACTGCTACTGAGAAGCATTGCTGCCTTTGATCATGGAAGCAGAGCCTAGCCATCATGGCTAGTAGCCATTGAGAGTCCTCTCCACCTCCATGAATTTGTCCAGTCCTCTTTGAAAGCCGTCCAAGTTTGTGGCCATCGCTGCCTCTGCGGCTGGTACAAGGAACACACCCAGACTATATATACCTGTTACTTAAGGGAGAGCACAACAGGCAGAATACCCGATCCCAGGAACAAAGCACCCACAGAGCCTCCAACCAGTGGAAATTCAGCTTCAACTTTTTGACCCTCAAGAATCCCACTACTGTGTCCAGGCACCACGTTGGCACTTAGATGTCCACATCTGTTTCAGGTGTAACAGAGAGATGGAGCGGGGGTTCCCAAAGCATATGAATGACACCACAATCTAAAACTCCTAATGGTCACACCCAATGGCTACATATGCAGTGCTGGAGACAGAATGGAACTCTGAGGCATCACACAACTCAACACCAGTGAAGGCAGTGAAGGTCCTGTGTGAGTGCCTGGAGGTGGTTGGAGGATGGATGGTGGCTAACAAATTGAGGTTGAATCCTGACAAGACAGAAGTACTGTTTTCGGGGGACTGGGGGTAGATTGGTGTGGGGGACTCCCTGGTCCTGAATGGGGTAACTGTGCCCCTGAAGGACCAGGTGCGCAGCCTGGGAGTCATTTTGGACTCACAGCTGTCCATGGAGGCACAGGTCAATTCTGTGTCCAGGGCGGCTGTCTACCAGCTCCACCTGGTACACAGGCTGAGACCCTACCTGCCCGCAGACTGTCTCGCCGGAGTGGTGCATACTCTAGTTTTCTCCTGCTTGGACTACTGCAATGAGCTCTATGTGGGGCTACCTTTGAAGGTGACCCGGAAATTGCAATTAATCCAGAATGTGGCAGCTAGACTAGTGACTGGGAGTAGCCACTAGGACCACATAACACCTGTCCTGAGAGATCTGCTTTGGCTCCCAGTACTTTTCCAAGCACAATTCAAAGTGTCAGTGCTGAACTTTAAAGCCCTAAACAGCCTCGGTCCTGTATACCTGAAGGAGCGTCTCCAACCCCATCGTTCAGCCTGGACACGGAGATCCAGCACCAAGGGCCTTATGGCGGTTCCCTCACTGCGAGAAGTGAGGTTACAGGGAACCAGGCAGAGGGCCTTCTTGGTGGTGGCGCCCTCCCTGTGGAACGCCCTCCCTTCAGATGTGAAGGAAATAAGCAGCTATCTTATCTTTAAAAGACATCTGAAGGCAGCCCTGTTTAGGGAAGTTTTTAATATTTAATGCTGTATTGTTTTTAACACTTGATTGGAAGCCGCCCAGAGTGGCTGGGGAAACTCAACCAGATGGGTGGGGTATAAATAATAAATTATAATAATATTATTATTATTAACAGCCAGGGTGTCTAGCTACATTGATCCTACACTCTCCTTGAACTGACCCTGAATGTAGGAGCAGAACCACAGAACTACCGTGGTCCCCAGTTCCAAGCCACAGAGACAGTCTGTCAAGATGCCCTGGTTGAGGGCATCAAAAGCTGCTAAGAGATCAAGCAAGAACAACAGGGTCACACTCACAGAATCACGTGATTGTAGATTATTGTAGACCCCCCAAGTTTAATCCCCTGTAATACAGGAATCACAACTAAAGTACCCCTGACATGTGGCAATCCACTCTTCCCAAGAAAGAGCATCTATGTATGAACACATGTGATGGACACGACTGCCAACAAAACTTGCGCATACTTCCTGTTCCCATGCAACGTTTGCAAGTTTGAACTTCCAATAACTGTTTTAGGAGAATACCTATAAAATACGTAATGTGTGAATCAATCCCGCACTTGCATTAGAGAAAGATGCCCTTCGCCAGGGACTTCTCAGTGTGATTCCTAATGGGATGCTGTTCTTTGGTCAAGAGACTCTCTATATGCCCACCTTTGAGATGTGCTTAGTTGTTTTGGGTAAAGTGGGTAAGTGAAGTGGATGACCAATGGGAGAACAGGTGGTATGGATCTGGGAGAATTTGTGAGGTCCTGTGCTGAACTAAAACTTCTGAAATGGGAATAGATGCTGTTCTAAGATGTACTGAAAGAGAAGTCCTAGACTGCATTCAGATATAAGAATAAACTATGGAAACAAGTTACAGTGAGCCTTAGCTCATGTGTTCTGCCTACTTTCTCCTTCTTAAACACAGCCACAAGGAGATAAGAAGCTTTCACTTCCAATAGTGTTTGACCACAGTTTAGTGTTACATCCCAACCCTGAACTTTAGTTCCACTATGGTTTGTTTTCTCTTATTCAAATCAATACAACAAGAATAATAGTAGTATTGAAAAGCAGCCCAGTATAGCCAGAAGATACATAATATTAAGAACTTAAAAGCATCAGGAAATCCAAATTTCACATTACACTGTGGAAGTTCTAGGTGGCTCAATTTGTTGTATATAAGATAAAATCTCACCAAACAGCACAAAACTTTTCAAGGTCCTCCAAACCTTTGGCAACATCCAATTTATAAGTTATTTTTTTACTGACTGGCCACAGTTTAGGGTTACATTCAGACCCTGAACTTTGGTTTGTTGACGCAAGCCAGTTTCATAAACCCAAACTGGACATTCGCTTGTTTTAACAGACCACAGTTGAGACCAAGTAGGGTTTGTGGTTAATCAAAAAGCAAAAGTTTTCTATATTCTCACAGTGGGGGGGGGGGGGAAGATTGCAAGACTCTGATGCCTTATTGCTCTTACAATTACTATCTACCCATTCACGCAGAGAGAAAAAGGAGAGAGGAGCAGTTAAGGCAGCGGTTCTCAACCTGTGGGTCCCCAGATGTTGTTGGACTACAACTCCCATCATCCCTGAGCTCTGACCTTGCCAGCTAGGGGTGATGGGAGTTTTAGTTCAACAACATCTGGGGACCCACAGGTTGAGAAAGGGTGAGTTAAGGTGAGGGAGAGCATTCTCACTTTTCTCACCTGGCTACAGAGCAAAAACTAAGGGAAAAAAGTGACTCGGTCACCATTGTTTCCTGCACAGACACACCACGAGAAATGCTGCTGTCCTCAAAACTTAAATTCCTAGAGCACTTTAATCCCACAATGCAAGGCCCGGACTTTTGGGAAGGGGTTAGGCTTTGGGCCTGCCATGGACTCAGGCAGGCACAGACAACACTGTATCTTTAAAGCCACTTCAGTGCAGATGTTTCCATGGCAACTAGTGGACCAAATACATTAGTGTTTCTAATAATAAACCAAACCTTCATCTCGGGAAACCTGCCTTCCCCAGTGCCCCCTCTCCTCCCCTCGCCCCCATCTCCCCTCACTACCTTTTAGATTTCCCCCTCCTTCTCCCGCGATGAGCCGCTCTTCGCAAAGTGAGGGAGGAGGAAGGAGACAACGGCCCAACGGGCCTCGCAAGACCTGAAGCTCAAGATGATGGTCACCGAGAGCATCGTGGGATTGGTCCTAGATGGGAGCAGTTCACCTAGGGACCCGGAACAGGGTGAAAGACAACTGAAACAGTGCAAAAAGGGGTGTGGACCTGAGAGAAAACAAATCAAATAAAGGCATCTTTCCTTGCTTTTTCCTGTTTTACAAAGTCCAAGCAAAACTCATAAACGCCAATAATTCATGCCCTGACCAGGGGGTCCTCCTCCACGACAGCCTAGTTTTGATAACAAAGAAGCCACCATCTACCTTCTCCCTCTTTACTTGTGCAAGAGCATGCGAGGCAAATCCTTTGACAAGCGCCAATACACCCTTTTGACCCCATTTTGAGGCACTGCTAAGAAGGCATCAAAGTAACTGGAGACAAAGCTGCCGTGACGCTCCGAAATCACAAAAGAATGTCCCCAAGAGGCGTCCCGGAGGGTTTGAGGAGCCGGGGAAGGAGCAAAAGGTGCCAGGAATATTCCTGAAAAGGATCGACCAACAATACTATATGAATCCACAGTGGAAGGCCTGATATTCAGAAGCATCCAAAGTCACAGATCTCCTCGCTCCACATCCCATCCACTCACTCTCTCACCAACCCTCTCCCATCTCTCTCTAACAGTCCAGGCAACTGGCCGAAAACTGCAGGTGACATAAGTGGGGAAGGGGGTCAGTTAGGGGTACCCAGTAGCCAGCATTGATGGAGGGGAAAAAGAAGAAGGATGTTTTCAGGCAGCGAAAGACGATGGTGACATTTCAATGCTGCAATGATCTTGAACCAGATATTTTATTGTTGTTATTTAGGTCACAGATTCTCAAAGACACATGTCAGCCGCTTTCTGACAACGGTGATGCTTATTGCAATGTGTGCGCACACACACACACATGCACAAGCAAACACGCATGCAATATCCTTGCCATGCACACCCAGACGGAGACTCACACGCGAGTGCGCACACCCAGCCTTGCATGGCACTGCTTGTCACACTGAAATGTCATCCGCTGGACCATTTCCTTTGCATCTCTCTCTCTCTCTTTCTCTCTCTCTCCGCCTCCTTCTCGGCACACACACACACACACAAATGCCAAGACTTCATTCCTTTGGATGCCGCACAGCCGGTGAGGCACACTTACCATTTCGGCACTCAGCTGGGCTAAGATGGCGAAGGTGGAGATTCTGTCACACAGGCATTTAGTTCGGAAAGGATCGACCGGGACTGTTCGGCAGCCACGCCAGGACCAGGCGCCAAGCTGAGACGAAGAGGAGGAGGAGGAGGAGGGTCTGTGAAGGGAGGGGGAGGGGAGCCCAGTGCAGAGGGAGAGAGCAAGAGAGAGGCAGAGAGGGAGGGAGAGAAAGACAGGCACACACAGAGAGGGAGAGAGAGGGAGAGACAGGAGGGAGAAAAAGAAAATCAGGCATCACTAACAAATTGCCAGAGGGAGAGAGAGAGAGAGAGGTAAAAAAAACAGGACAGCAGCAACAGCCAACCCCCTTGCCCACTGTACATGTGGCCCTCCCCACCAGATGACACCCCTCCAGTGACACATACCCAGTGCCTTCCCACAGACCTGGGACATCACTCGTGGCAGGCTACATCAGCGCAACCCCATGTGCCAAACTTCCCCCCTGCTGAGGCATGGCTCATGATCCCCCCTCCTTTGAAAGATGCACCCACCCACTCCCAAATAGACTCTGATCCATAATGCTCTCCCTATACGGCCCACTGTGATTGAACTCACCCCAATGGGCTCAGAACTTCCTCTTCTTTGCAATGACTGCCCCATCGCTCACACGGAGTGGACGTCACAGCAGAGGAGATGGGCCACAATCTCCCCACATGCTCATCGGTGATACACATGGACAGCCCTATCATGTGCCCATAGCATCACCCCCTGGCACGCTCAATTTTCACTTTATTTCCCCCAAAAGGGATGGCTTGCTTCCTTACCAAACTCAATCCAACTGAAGACCTTCACTGGTGTCCATACACCTGCCTTCCAGCTGACCAGGACACCTCTCACGTTCTGCGCCACCACCACCACCAACACTATGCTGCACTTTCACGAAGACTCTTGGTGTCAAAACAACCTGAAACTCAGCGCCAAGCAGACGGCTGCTCTCTCTCCCACTACCCCGAGCCGGCATGCGCCGGCACACACACGGCCTTCCCATGCTCACACACCCTCAGCCACAGCTGTCCACACACCCACAGCTATTCTACATTGAAAAGATGCTGCAGGGAGAGAAAAAACTGCAAGGTGCGCAATGGGGAAATGGACTTTGCTGCTCAGTGCACTCCTTTGGAGTTTGCAGCCAACCCTGATTTTCTGCTAAGCAGGAGATGCGGTCCTCTTGAAAATACCTGTTGGCCTTATTCGCACATTGCATTTGTGGATGCGCATTTCAAATCCACCAGGCCGACATTCACATCATGCATTTGAAGCTTTGAACTGTCACGGCGTGTCCCCAACAAAAGACTCCTGTGAGCTATAGTTTCTTAAAGGGTGCTGGGAATTTTTAGGATATCCCTATTCCCCTCCAAGAACTACAATTCCCAGAGCGGTTTAACGGTCAATCCCACTTCACAGGGAACTCTGTGAATTGTAGTTCTATGAGAGGGACAGGGCATCTCTTCACAGCTCTTGTCACCTTAACGAACGGCAGCTCCCAGAATTCTTTGGGGGATGCCAGGACTCTTCAAAGTACCTTAAATGCAGGGTGAGAATGTGGTTCAAGAGCACATCTAATAATTAGATGTGTGACATGGCCTTCACCCTTAAATAACCCTAACACTTCCCTAAGGGGTTAATTTCTTGGTGGGGAAGGGAAGGGGGTTCTCCACCCCCATCGTTCTACCCGGACACTGAGGTCCAGTGCCAAGGGCCTGATGGCGGTTCCCTCACTGCGAGAAGCCAAGTTACAGGGAACCAGACAGAGGGCCTTCTCGGTGGTGGCGCCTGCCCTGTGGAACGTCCTCCCACCAGACGTCAAAGAGGACAACAACTACCATACTTTTAGAAGACATCTGAAGGCAGCCCTGTTTAGGGAAGCTTTTAATGTTTGATGCATCACTGTATTTTAATATTTTGTTAGAAGCCGCCCAGAGTGGCTGGGGAAGCCCAGCCAGATGGGCAGGGTATAAATAATAAATTATTATTATTATTATTATTATTATTATTATTATTATTATTATTATT
>JAXCMG010000020.1:32255306-32273935 GCA_034642415.1 Podarcis siculus | reverse complement strand
TTATTATTATTATTATTATTATTATTATTATTATTATTATTATTATTTGAGCACATCCTGAATCTCAAGAAACATACACCAAAGAATAACTTCTTTATACGGGACTCTTAACTTCATCACCATCATGCATAGCTTGACATGCAGAGTGTTCCTTCTGAGACATAGTGCTAAAGTTTTTCTCAATGCTTCCCAAACTCCCCAAGCTCCAATGGAAGACTTCCAAAGTCCTCCAGAGTCTTCCCCACAAGGCATGTTCTGGGCTGCATAGCTCTCATGTGGATGCAGATGCAGAAAACCTCCTTCATTTCCCCCAGAGTTTTGCTTTTCCGCCTCTGCTGTCACAAAACTGCATTTCCATGATGTATAGCCCAGCTTTCACACTTCCTACATTCAGGGAACCAGGGCTGAGCTGAAATCTATCAGAAGACATTCATTCTCCCGACCTTTTCTTTTTCCGCCCTCCATTTATTTTGTGATGGACCTAACTTTCTCCCAAAGCTTTCTCCCAATTTCTCTCCCTGAAAATATGCTGGAAAATTCCCACAGGCTGTCTGCCCTACAGGGAACCTTTTCCTAATTCCACGTGGTCTGCTGAGCACTAAGGCACCCCGAAGCACCTGCCATGCTATCATGTATCAGAAGCTGTCAGAACATTGGTCCACTTAGCTCATTACTACCCACACTGATTGGCAGAGGCTCTCCGGGATTTCAGGCAGGGGGCATCATCTGGAGAAGGTGGGGCTTGAACCTGGCATCTTCTGGATGCAAAGCAGGTGCAAAGTTACAAGAAAGGAGATTCCGACTAAACATTCACAAAAGCCACCCCCCCGCACGATTGGGGGAATCCCCAGCCGCGTCACCCCTTCGCCAGCCAATCGGCTGACTCGGGGGGCGTGCCCTGCCTTATTTAAGGCAGGTGCGGCCGGGGATCTCCCTCTTTTGCCACCTACCAGCTGTTCCTATTTCCCAGCCTCCCGCTCTATAAGGTTTTCATTCCTTGACCTTGCTATGGACCTTAGTTGGTCGCCGTTGAGGGGCCTGGTAGGAATTTTTCCACTTGGCAAATTGGCACCAGCCACTTGGTTTTCGCCTACCTTGTAGCAAATCATCACAACTTTCTTGGTCCTGGCGGTTAGGCATTGGTATTGCTCTGTAGTTGGAAGAGGGAAGGAAGCGCCAACACCTGCCCCGCATATTGAAGGGTAGTCCGATAAAGGATTCCGGGGTGTGTGGCCCTGACTGAAGCCTAAGGAAGTGAGGGCCTAAGGCACACCCCCTAGCGGTGACCCCGGGGGAGTTCCTAGTTGATGTGCATCAGCAGGACTCCCCCTACTGGTGGTTAACCCTTCCCAGACTTCAAGCGGATGGGCTGAAGCTGGATATAGTTGGTTAGGACCAATGCCTAAGCCAATACCGCTCATCACCTGTAACCAATAAAATTATGGCCTTATTTAGCCCATTAACCTTAATAATTGTGTCATGTGTCTTTATTTCCACTGGTGGGGGTGGGTGGGAACTCGCCACACAAAACTTTCTGACAGTAAGAGCTGTTCAGCAGTAGAACAGGCTCCCATGAGAGGTGGTGGACTCTCCTTCCTTAGAGGCTTTTAAATAGCGGTTGGGTGGCCATCTGCCATGGATGCTTTAGCCGAGATTCCTGGATTGCAGGGGGTTGGACTAGATGACCCTTTGGGTCCCTTCCAGCTCTAAGATTCTATGATCTACCAGTGAGCTCTGCACATTGCAGAGGATCGTGGGGCAAATTTTGGATGCTCAGTTAATCTCTAGAGTCTCACAGGTTCCCGGTGTGACTTAGGTCCTGATCAGATGAGCTGACAGGATACCCATGAGTTCATCGTTGGTGGGTTTTGTGAAAAACTTCTCCCCCTCCCCAACAATTTGAACGAAGGCCATGACACCGACTTTCCATGTTTCTGTCCTGAATTTTCCATCCCTTGATGCTATTTGCCTAAGCAGCCTCAGAACCCGGCCTTAATCCAAAAGGATGGCCACCACCTCAGATACCTTCATAAGAGGAACAGATACATTCGTCATGGTAGATGGTGCTATCACTGACTACATGAGACTATGGCTATGCTCTGCCTCCACTGCTAGAGATAGGCAGGAAGAGTGATGATGTGCTCACATCCTTTTTATGAGTTTTCCATGGGGAAATCTGGTTGACCAAGATGCTCAATTAGATTGACCTTTGCCCTGACCCAGCATCTGGGATTTTTCATTTCCTTATGATCCCACCCAGGGGCATTTTGCCTTTGAGATAAACCCCAGTCTGCTCTAATTTGGCTTCAGAAGAGACCCACCAGACACACTCCACAGTTCTGCACATTGGTAGAGATGTCTAATGGAGATGCAATCGAGGGAAGCTTGCCCTCTGTTACTGAACTTCTGATTTCCGGTTCCCCAATAGGCTTCTCAGGAACCAGAGCATTTCCCAGAAAACGATTTCATGAACACCAGCATGTGCAAAGATTTTGAGAACCAGCCTAGGCAAAGACTACCCTGTCCCTGTTCCCCTCACAGAGCTGTTCAGCAAACAATCCCTCACCCAGCATGGGCCCTTCCAGCTGAAGGGCAGAGATTTAGAAGACAAAGCTTCCAAAAAGAAGGTCAGGCCCCTATAAACAGACAGTGAAATATATGTTTGTGCAGTTGTGTTGATATTATGCAATATAAGGTGCATTGAATCTAACTTCAGCAGGGAGAAGGTCAGGTCCTTTCCCCCCAGAAAGCTTAAGGTAGAGATCTGGATCCGCATCATACATTTAAAGCAGTAGCCTACCACTTTAAGCAGTCCTAGCTTCCCCCAAAGAATCCTGGGAAATGTAGTTTTTTAAGGATGCCGAAAGCTTTTAGGAGACCTGAAATATACTTGGAGTCGAATGTGGATTTCATGCTTTTTATTCAGCTCATAGTAGTGAGGAACGGAAGTTCCCCCGAAATGTCTGCTTTATATACATTATTTACACAATGGGCCCCACGTGATTGGCTAATTCTGGGATTCTCCTGTAGGCCAATCAGGTTGCGGATTCACTTCCACCTGGAGTTGGATTGGGTGGCTCCTGCGGACCAATCAGACTGCTGCATTCTGGATCCTATTGTTCTAGGACCAATCAGACTGCTGCATTCTGAATCCTATTGTTCTAGGACCAATCAGACTGCTGCCTTTTGGATTCTATTCAACTCAGTACATAACAAGACCCCTGATCCCCTCACAGAGTTACACTTCTCACAGTTCCCTGGGGAAAGGGATTGGCAAGTCAAAGTGCTTTGGGAATTGCAGCTCTGTGGGGGAAATTGGAACCTCCTGACAACTTTCAGCTCCCAGAATCCTTTGAGACAAGCCACGGCCAGTGCATATCATAGTGCTTTAAGTGTGCAGTGCATATTTATTTATGGGCTTTGGGAATCTATTGTATGTACGTGAGTGTAAGAGAGAGAGAGAGAGATTATTATAGTGGGTAGGATGGCTAATACTTTGATAGATGACCTCCCTGGAGGGATCTGATCACATCAGCTAGCTGTGGAGAGCAGGTGAGTCCTAATCATATTCAGCACAGAACATCTACCTGCAAGGTGACGTGGAGGCCTAAGGAGTGACGTGGAAGATGAGGTGTGAGAGACCCAGCTCAGTCCATGGTTCAAGAGCTCATGGGGAGGGAGGGGAGTAGTTGAAGCCAATCTTTCAAGCCTTGACATGAGGCCTCATCACCTTTGTAATGTTGTAGAGAGGCCAGGTTAGGAGGGAACACAGCAGTAATTGAAAGCACGAGGTACCTGTTACAGAACCACAAAAACGTAGACTCGAAAGGAACCCCAAGGACCACGTCCCCATTACCCCTGCAATGCAGATATGGCAGCAAATCAAAATAATAAGGGAGACAGGAACTGACTGAGGAGGTGAGGTGGGTGGGAATGTCAAAGGACAGGAGGGAAAGGATTTCCCCCTGAATCCATTTGGAAGAGGTAAGTTTGGATGAAACATAGAAGCTGCAGGCGGGATGGTCATGGGGGCCACAGCACCTCAGCCCACATGGCTTTCTCATCACAGCCTCTCTAACGGCATTGTGATGTCAGACGTAGCACTATGATGTCATCATAGAACTGTGTTGGGGCGAGGTGCTCCTGGGCTCAAGTCTTGCTTGTGGGTTTCTTACAGGCCTCTCTATCTGGTTGGCCAAAGTGAGAACGCTGCACCTAACCTGACGACTCACTGAGTAGAGCATGAGACGCTTAATCTCATTAAGTCATGGGTTCTAGCCCCACATTCCTACACTTCAGAGGGTTGGACTAGATGACCCTCAGGTCCCTTCCAACTCCACAGTTCTATGATGACTAATAAATAATAATAATAATAACAATAACAATAAAACAATAACAATAACAATAACAATAATAATAATAATAATAATAATAATAATAATAATTTCTATCCCGCCCTCCCCAGCCGAAGCCGGGCTCAAAATGGCTAACAACAGTAAAATAACACAGTTTACATAAAATCACAATCAATTAATTGAAATACATTCAAAATCAATTCATTCTAAATCAATGGCAACCATTGGGCTAGAGTGCTATGAGGGTTACCAAAGGAGGAGGTCAGACTGTGCCTTGGCCAAAGGCCTGGTGGAACAGCTCTGTCTTGCAGGCCCTGCGGAAAGATGTCAAGGCCCTAGCCTCTTGTGACAGAGCATTCCACCAGATCGGGGCCACAGCAGAAAAAGCCCTGGATCTGGTCGAGGCCAGCCTAACCTCCCTGTGGCCCGGGACCTCCAAGATGTTTTTATTTGAAGACCGTAAGGTCCTCCGTGGGACATACCAGGAGAGGCGGTCCCATAGGTACGAGGATCCTAGGCCGTATAGGGCTTTAAAGGTTAAAACCAGCACCTTAAGCTTGATGGGCCATTGGCTTGATCTAGCAGGGCTCTTCTTTATTTGTCTTTAGATTTTTATGAATTGCCAGCTCTCCCTGCCCAATAGCCAAATAGCCCCCCTTGCCACATTTCTGTGCTAATCCGCAGTCTCAAAACAACAACAG
Source organism: Podarcis siculus (assembly GCA_034642415.1). Lineage (NCBI taxonomy): Eukaryota > Metazoa > Chordata > Lepidosauria > Squamata > Lacertidae > Podarcis > Podarcis siculus. The sequence continues at coordinate 32,268,879 of JAXCMG010000020.1, read as the reverse complement.
AAAAACCCTACATGAAAATTCACGTGTAAATATGGTGATTGGTGGTGCCCACAAGCCTCCTTTCAGCCCAAACCTGTCTTCACCTGCCACATCTGATGTCAAGGGTAAGGCTAAATGAATGTGACTTGTAGAAGACAACCTAATGGACCAATGGGGAGCCCTGGTGGGCCAATTCAGACCCACAGGCAGAGGTCCCCCACTGCTGCAAAATATATGTATTACTTATAAATACATATGGGACGCGGGTGGCGCTGTGGGTAAAAGCCTCAGCGCCTAGGGCTTGCCGATCGAAAGGTCGGCGGTTCAAATCCCTACGGCGGGCTGCGCTCCCGTTGCTCAGTCCCAGCGCCTGCCAACCTAGCAGTTCGAAAGCACCCCCGGGTGCAAGTAGATAAATAGGGACCGCTTTCTAGCGGGAAGGTAAATGGCGTTTCCGTGTGCTGCTCTGGTGCTGGCTTGCCAGCTGCAGCTTTGTCACGCTGGCCACGTGACCCGGAAGTGTCTCCAGACAGCGCTGGCCCCCGGCCTCTTGAGTGAGATGGACGCACAACCCTAGAGTCTGTCAAGACTGGCCCGTATGGGCAGGGGTACCTTATAAATACATATATTTATTACAAAATATATGTATTACTTAGTAAAAAGCATAATTTGTAGTTTCAGTCCAGTGGATAAGCGAGTCAAAATCTGTGCATTAGTCTGGAATGTTATGGCTCAGATCATTCCATAATGGAATTTGCAACGATCAAGTTCTCAGAGCATCCTTCTACCACAAAATGCCTCCTCTGCAACTGTTGCTGGTGTGACTTCCTCCAGAAGCAACTTCTGGGTCAACTTCTCAGTAAGAAACAGCACTGCCTGGGCCCTGGGAATAGAGTGAATTAAGGACTCCTCTCCACTCAAGAGGAAGTGGAGCAGCCACAGCTCAGTAGCTCAGCAGCTTTGCTCTACTGGGGTCTTTTTCTGACCTGCTCTGAGGTCGGAATCTGGCTAGGATCCATCTGCCAGGTTGATTACTAATTCAGAGAGCAGGAGACGGAGTCAAAGTTAATTCTCCTCCTAAAAAACCCCCAAAGCAATTTTCATTTGCAGCATCGGCAGTTTCAAGCATCCTTTCGCACCCCAAGGACAAGCAAGCTGCCCAGTTAGATTGAGGAGCATGGGCTTGCATGGACCACCGAAAGGATTTGCTATTTGAGGCTCAGGCATGCGGCAACTGCAGACCTCTCAGAGGTTGCTAAACATTCAGGACAGGCCTAGAGACTCTGGCATTTAAGCAGTCTGGGACTCTCTTTCAGACACAGTGGTGCCTGGTGCCCTTTGGGTCTGGTAGGGTGGAAGGCAGGGAGACCGACAGGGGTAACCAGAGCAAATGACAGGCAAAGCCACTTCCTGGATATGTAAGAAGGTAGGGTTGCAAGTTGCACTGTGGTCGAAACCATTGAGCCTCTTGGGCTTGCCGATTGGAAGGCCAGCGGTTCAAATCCCCGCAACGGGGTGAGCTCCTGTTGCTCAGTCCCAGCTCCTGCCAACCTAGCAGTTCAAAAAGCACATCAAAGTGCAAGTAGATAAATAGGTACCGTTCTGGCAGGAAGGTAAACGGCTTTTCCGTGCACTGCTCTGGTTTCGCCAGAAGCGGCTTAGTCCTGCTGGCCACATGACCCAGAAAAACTGTCTGTGGTCAAACGTTGGCTCCCTCGGCCAATAAAGCGAGATGAGTGCCGCAACCCCAGAGTTGTTTGCAACTGGACTTAACTGTCAAGGGTCCTTTACCTTTACCTTTTTAGGCCAACTGAGGTTGGTGAGCAGTTTCCCTTTCATACATCTCTATTCGGCCCTTGGGATTCTCCCCTGGCAACAGCCCATCCCAGAGGCCACAACTCCTTGGGTTCTTTCTTGTGCGGTTAGAATGTGCCACTGAATTGTGATCATGCCTTTTGTTTGCCTGGAAGGAAGATAGAGATAGGGCTGTGTGCGAGTCCTTAAATCTAGTGTCCAGATCAAGAGATGTAGCAGTACCACTCTATTCTGCCTTGGTCAGACCACACTTGGGGTCCTGTGTCCAATTCTGGGCACCACGATTTAAGAAGGATGCTGGCAAGCTGGAATGTGTGCAGAGGAGGGCAACCAAGACGATCAAGGGTCTGGAAACCAAGCCCTATGAGGAATGGTTGAAGCAGCTGGCTAAGTTTAGCCTGGGAAAGAGGATGGCCATCTTCAAATATCTCAAGGGCTGTCACATGGAACTCAAATCAATGGTTTGGACTCAAATCAATGGTTTCAAGTTACAAGAAAGGAGATTCTGACTAAACATCAAGAAAAACTTTCTGATTGTAAGAGCTGCATAAAGATTTGAACTCAGATCCTCCAGCCTCAACACTCCAGACCAATGGATCTTGCAGCATGAAAGGGGGTTGAAGCCTAAGAAAAATGTAATGGGAGATAAGTAAACAAACTCCGTCCTTTGTTTGTTTCCCCTGATGTTCTTGGAAGGCCAGGAAGGTGGGAGAGAATCTGTAATCTGATTAGCAGCTATTACTCAATTATCTCTTTAAAAACCAACGAGATGACTATTGATCCAGTTATCCCAGGCATGGAAACAAATGGAGACTGGCAGGGAGAATCGTCCACGGAGGGACTTCTCGATTTCAAAGCATCCTGTTTTCACAATCACACCAAAAGGAACTCCTGACCTGTGTAGAGAACATGAGAATTGGTTGATTTGAAAGCAAAAATTGTGTTAGCAAAGAGCTGGAGGAGAGGGAGCGTTGGCAGAGGCAGGCCAGGCCTTCTCCCATCTGTGTTTCCAAAGCTAATGGCTTCTAACTGAACCAAAGCTTTGCGAAGAGGACAAGATTAGTGAACCATCCGCCAATTAGCCGCGGGGGGGGGGGGGGGGGGGGGAGAGAAAGCTCATATTACAGCTTTCAGTCTGAAGCCTTAATTAACAACAAAAGCATTCCATGGCACCTAGAAATCCATATCACCATCAAAATAAAACATATGGCTCACTAAACACCCAGAAGATTATCTGGGGTGAGAGAGAGAGGGGAGATTACCAGTCCCAGACATAATAACTACAGCTGCCACTGGATTCCCCTATATACTCTGTGGGAATCTGGCGACACGTTCTAGCAGGGCATTTGACCTGGCAGGTAAATGTATGTGCCCTGTCCAAATCCAGAGGGAGACCCCCTCTGTTTTTGACTTCTCCTTCTTGTTGAAAAGTGCTCACACAGAACTGGATGGTGGTTAGCGGTTCATCATCACTGCGGAACGGTTCCTGCAGATCCCAGTGCTGCTTTTGTGAGCTGGTGTGCCACAGTGGCTAATGGAAAATGGGGAATCTGAGGTTCAGCTTCCCTTTCTGTGGGCATTTCAAATTTGCCCAGCTTGAGAAAGTCCCATAGAGCTTGATTTGAGCCCTGCTGCTCACTGTCTCCTCCAGAACCCCCTTAGTTTTGAGAAGGAAGACTTGTTAAAGACCTTTCTGGAGCATCTGTGGATTTCAGTTATCTGAGCTTTTTTCTTTTCCAGTCAGTTCTCCAAATTTTGCAGCGAAATTTTCTGTGAAAAAGAAGTTGACCGGAAAGAGCACTGCATTGGCCTTGAGTCTGTTGCATCTGGGATTTCAGTGAACAAACGATGTTGCATTATGCTGACCTAGTTTAGGGTAGTCTGACCGGTTGTAGCTATCCAAGGTTTCACATAAAACAGAAGAATCGATTTTGGGTCCTCCCAGTTTCTGATTTTTTCCCCAACTTAAATGCAATACATCCCATTTTTGAATCAGTTTGCAAACATTTTTCTCCCCAAACAGAATCATAGGATTGTAAAGTTGGAAGGGAACCCAAAGGTCATTTAGTCCAACCCCGTACAATGCATGAATCTCAACTAGATCATACATGACAGATGGCCACCCAACCTCTGCTTAAAAGGCTCCCATGAAGGAAAGCCCACCCCCCTCCAAGGGAAACCATCCCACTGTCAAACAGCTAGTACTCAAAAAATAAAATAAAATAATATTCCTGGTTTTGAGTTGGAATCTCCTTTCTTGTAAGTAAATCCATTGTATGCATGCTTTCTCATAAGATGTTTTTTTCCTCCTTTCACATTATTGCGGTTGTGGAACTGCATCATAAAATTTGGAGAATTTCAAATATTTCAAAGGATAGTTGTGTTTTGGTTCATGTATTAAGTGTGATTTAGGCAAGGTAAAGGTAAAGGGACCCCTGACCATTAGGTCCAGTCGTGGCCGACTCTGGGGTTGCGGCACTCATCTCGCTTTACTGGCCAAGGGAGCCGGTGTACAGCTTCCGGGTCATGTGGCCAGCATGACTAAGCCTGCTTCTGGCGAACCAGAGCAGCACACGGAAATGCCATTTACCTTCCCGCCAGAGCGGTACCTATTTATCTACTTGCACTTTGTGCTTTCGGACTGCTAGGTTGGCAGGAGCAGGGACTGAGCAACGGGAGCTCACCCTGTCATGAGGATTTGAACCGCCAACCTTCTGATCAGCAAGTCCTAGGCTCTGTGGTTTAACCCACAGCGCCACCCACGTCCCTATATTTAGGTTAGATGATGTGAATTCCCAAATAGAGAACATTTCCCTTTTTTATGGGAATGCAGATAACCGGACAGGACAAAGAGGCAAGTACAATCACCAATGCGACTTGCCTGGATGAGACAATGAACGCAACAGCCTCCGACCCACTTCAAAGCCATCACCATCTGCCCCCCAAAAGAAGACACTGGATTAAGGATTAACTGGTGCTTAGACGGAGGAAGCTGTTGTTACACACCCAGCAAAAGCAGCAAAAATCACCCAACCCCCCTCAAAAAATAATAGTCAAGAATTTGTAGATGCCAATGCATCTGGATTTCCAGAGCATCTCCTATTGTGCACAATCCCCTCTCTTTCTGGTTGAGTGAGAAAGACTTAAAAGTGGAGTAAGGGAGCTTGTCATTAAGAGAAATGCTTTGACGGCTGATCTGTGCAGTCAGCTGAGAGGGAAGGAGATACTGAAGGAACAAGAAATGGGCCACTCGTGTGTGGTCTTCCCTGCGGGGAAACGACGGTAGTCTTTCAATTGCTCATTAGGACCGAACCTGAGAGCAGAGGAGAAAACCCAGGATGCAGGAGCAAAAAAATTGTCTCCGGCATCAGATATGTAGTAGGCGATCTAAATTCTAGCTGATCATTAAAAAACATCAGTAACACGGCACCTTTGTGCTATATATCTGTGCCTTTCTGCATGATGGATTCACACTTGTTTGTTTTCGTGCGCACAGAGGAATTGGCGGGTGTTATTTTGTTCCACCCCACTGAGTCACTCGAGAAAAGAGATTTGTTTGCACACTGTGTATAAATATCTTATAAATATCAGGAATGAATGTTAAGAAGATAGCAAGGGGCTGGCTGGTGGAGTGGACGAAGGGACCATCTGGTCCAGCGTTCTGTCCCCATGTCAGCCAACCCAAAGTTCCAGGGGATAAACCCACAAGCACAGCACAACAGCCATCCGGTGGCCAGTCTGGTATGATGAATCAGGAGGGGGCTTGCAAAGGGGTGGAAAGTATCATTAAATGTGAAACAAGCTCTTTGAAAAATAATAATTTTTATTTTTTGCTCCCGTCTCCAATCAGAGACAGGGCTGGTCCAGGACTTTGTCCTGACTCAAGTAAAGGATGAGATGACCTTGCCCCATTGCATGCTGAAAACATTCAGCACTGGTGACCGGACAGCTCCTTCCACCAAATCTATGGACAGTAGACTACTTTCAAGAGTACAAACCATCTCTCTCTTCTCCTCCATCTTTCTTGCTCCTCCACTGGAAGCCAACACATTGCCTACAAATGCTGCAATGCAGCAGCTGAATGCATCACGAGAGCAGAATGACACACACACCTCTATGAGGACTGCTGGAGTGCAAGGCCTGGGCTGCCTGCCTCTCTGCTAGATCACTCAGTACGGGGCTTTTCCCCCAGTGGAGTGTTGGGAGTAGGCAAGATGGGTTGACAGCTCAGGGCTGCAACAAGTGAGGATCAGTGGGTGTACACTGAGTAGAACATAGTGGAAGGAAGTGATCATTACTCACTGGGCACAGAAATGCACTTTGCACATGCTCTAGTGGCGTCATTAGATACAGACAGGGAGGAGGCTCCTGAGAAATGTAGTGGGGGCTGCTGCTACTGCTGCTGCCCAAGGTGGGTGCCTCATTCTGCCTAATGGTGGGGCTGGCCTTGGGCAGGGATCTACATGGAAAGAGTTTTGTCCCCAGCATGCTAGAGTGGATAGTTGCAACCTTAGCTTCCCACCTAGCTTCATTCGCTTGTACTCACTGGGGGTGGAAGATGAAGAACAGAGGAAGAGATTTGCTGGTGAATTTAAAGGCATGGACTCCCCTTTTACTCAGTGGATTGAAGCTACTGAAGTGCATACTTTACATGGGCCTGGGACCTCTGAGTCCTCTCCCGGTTCCATTTCTACATGAAGTCATGGAAAGGAGGATATTGGTCATGGTACTGAATAACTGAATATTATTATTATTATTATTATTATTATTATTATTATTATTATTATTATTATTATTTTGTACCCCGCCCATCTGGCTGGGTTTCCCCAGCCACTCTGGGCAGCTTCCAACAAAGACCAAAAATAAACTAAAATGTCACACATTAAAAACTTCCCTGAACAGATGTCTTCTGAATGTCAGGTAGTTGTTTATCTCTTTGACATCTGATGGGAGGGCGTTCCACAGGGCGGGTGCCACTACCGAGAAAGCCCTCTGCCTGGTTCCCTGTAGCTTTGCTTCTCACAATGAGGGAACTGACAAAAGGCCCTTGGAGCTGGACCTCAGCGTCCAGGCAGAACAATGAGGGTGGAGGTGCTCCTTCAGGTATGCAGGGCCGAGGCCATTTAGGGCTTTAAAGGTCAACACCAACACTTTGAAACATGCTCGGAAACATACTGGGAGCCAATGTAGGTCTTTCAAGACCAGTGTTATGTGGTCTCGGCAGCCGCTCCCAGTCACTAGTCTAGCTGCCACATTCTGGATTAGTTGTAGTTTCCGGGTCACCTTCAAAGGTAGCCCCAGGCAGAGTGCATTGCAGTAGTCCAAGCGGGAGATAACTAGAGCATGCACCACTCTGGCAAGACAGTCTGTGGGCAGGTAGAGTCTAAGCCTGCGTCCCTCCCCTTTTACTCATTGGATTGAAGCCACTGAAGTGCATACTTTACATGGGCCTGGGACCTTTGAGCCCTCTCCTGGTTCCATTTCTACATGAAGTCAAAGGAGGATATTGGTCATGGTACTGAATGGAATATCTGTAGTTGGAGGCAGTGCACGTCTCAAACAATAGATGATAGAGACACGCCAGAAGGTGGTACAGAGCTGATATGAAGCACCCCATCTTACTTCCAAACTCCCAGGCGCATCAGGCATAATAGCATAAGAAGAGCCTGCTGGGTCAGCCCAATGATCCATCTAGTCCAGCATACTGTTCTCAGTATCCCAGATGCCTGTGGGAAACCAGCAAGCAGGATTGGGCCACAACAGCCCTCTCCCCTCCGGTGGTTTTGAGCAACTGGGATTCAAAAGTGTTGCTGCCTACAGCCGTGGAGGCCCAGCCATCGTCTAGTAGCCATCGATGCCTTTCTCCTCCATGAATTTCTCTAATCCTCTTTTAAAGCCATCTACGTTGGTAGCCATCACCGAAGCTTTTTCAGATCAAGTTACTGTAATTTATCGTGCTTATCTATGCCACGTCAATCATGCGCTTGGGCACATCTGTTTAATTCCTGGAAGAAAACAACAACCCCCCCCCACACACAGTCTCTATTCCACTGTTGCAAATGCATCTCCCCACCCCCTCTGTTGGACTTTTGCTCCTGGATCTGTGAAGGAAGCTCCTGTGACAGCTGGATGGTTCGGCCTAAATATCCCCCTCCCACAATGAACCTACATTTGACTCAAGCTGTCTTGTCCTATTTGCAACTCCGGGAAGAGTGGCTGCCCTGTCCTGATCCCAGCTGAGAAAATGCTGAATCGCTTCTTGCTCTCATCATTATGCTGCATTTGCTGCACTTGCCCTCGATGCATGACACTTCGCATTAGGGCTGTGAAGTCCGCGGAAGGGCCCCTAGCTCAGTGGTGGAGCATCTGCTTCGCATGCAGAAGGTCCTAGGTCCAGTTCCTGGCATCTCCAGGTAGATGATGCCCTGGAGAGACACTGCCGGTCTGCGCATATAACACTGAGCTAGAGGAACCAGTGTTGTGACACTGCAGAAGGTAGCTTCCTATATCTCTAAGTTACGGGGGTTGGGGGTGAGAATAGTACAATGAGATAAAGTACTATACATGCCTTCCATGCTAAGAATAATTCTACCATACCTCTACATTTTACAAAAGCTATGGTTTTCCCAGTAGTGATGTATGGAAGTGAGAGCTGGACCATAAAGAAGGCTGATCGCCGAAGAATGGATGCTTTTGAATTCTGGTGCTATGGGAGACTCTTGAGAGTCCCATGGACTGCAAGAAGATCAAACCTATCCATCTGAAGGAAATCAGCCCTGAGTGCTCACTGGAAGGACAGATCCTGAAGCTGAGGCTCCAAGATCTTGGCCACCTCGTGAGAAGAGAAGACTCCCTGGAAAAGACCCTGATGTTGGGAAAGATGGAGGGCACAAGGAGAAGGGGACGACAGAGGACGAGATGGCTGGACAGTGTTCTTGAAGCTACCAGCATGAGTTTGAACAAACTGAGGGAGTCAGTGGAAGACAGGGGTGCCTGGCGTGCTCTGGTCCAGGGGGTCATGAAGAGTTGGAAGCGACTAAATGACTAAACAACAACATTTGCCTGCCAGCAACCCAAGGAGCAAGGTCTATGAGTGTAACTGGGCATTTTCTACATTTTTTCTTCAAGTAGAGAGGCAATTTCAGTTTCATATACGGCCCTATACATCTCAAGACTTACTCCTTTTATACCCAGTAGATCTGATCCCCTGCTGGTGAGGCTCGCTGACCTCCCGAAAAAGCAAAAATTCGACCTTTTCCTGTTAGGCAAAGATCATAAGACGACCCGAATGGTCACCAGATTCTGTTTACATATCTGTAGGTGCAGACCATCCCCCGACTCAAACTAGTTTGTGAAGAAAATCCCCAAACTCAGTTCCATGGGTGACTCTGGGTCATCTCTCTGCGGTAGCTTATCTTAAAGTTTTAAGTGTCTATATGCTTATCACATTTATAAATTTAAAATTTATTGTTGTACATTGTTTTAACTGTTTGTTTTCTTTCTTGGATTGAACCCCCAAGTGTGTTTTATAAGCTGGTCTCCGACCGTAATAAATTATCTATCTACCCAGTAGATCTCTGCAGTGTCTACTGCAAGCTTCAAAATTCTCAGACCTCAGAGCAGGGCTTTAAGTGTGGCTGCTCCTCTCTCATGCCCTCCAACATTTCTCTGATGAAAATAGGGACGTCCTGTTCCATAATGATAATTTCACTATTTACCGTATTTTTTGCTCTATAAGACTCACTTTCTCCCTCCTAAAAAGTAAGGGGAAATGTGTGTGCGTCTTATGGAGCGAATGCAGGCTGCGCAGCTATCCCAGAAGCCAGAACAGTGAGAGGGATTGCTGCTTTCGCTGCGCAGTGATCCCTCTCGCTGTTCTGGTTTCTGGGATTCAGAATATTTTTTCTTGTTTCCCTCCTCCAAAAACTAGGTGCGTCTTATGGTCTGGTGCGTCTTATAGAGCAAAAAATGTGGTATATCCCACACCTCTTACTGGGTTGTCCCAGCTGCTCTGGGCAGCTTCCAACATATATAAAAACATAATAAAACATTAAATGTTTTTTAAAAACGACTTCCTTATACAGGATTGCCTTCAGACTGCTCTGGGTTGGGTAACTCCATACCCTCCAACATTTCTCCAATGAAAATAGGGACATCCTAAGGAAAAGCGAGACATTATGGGATTAAATCAGAAACCGGGACGAGTTTTTTGAATCAGGGAAGTCCTTGGAAAATTGGTTCACTTGGAGGGTCTACAGCAGCTCTGCTGAGATACAACAGGAACTCACTAGCTACTCTAATTGAACACATTTTTGTCCCTACAGGCTTTTCCAGATGTATAAATGGGTCTTTGATGCAAACACCCATTTCTTGGGGTTTAAGTCTTGTTTTAAAAAGCATTTGTTGGCTTTGCATTTTTAACTGCTTTTAATAATCGCATGTGTCAGTCGCCTTGAGATGGCTCTTTAGAAGGCAATTAATAAATCATCAGCAACATTAATGCTGATGCACATGGATTACCAAAGCACATTAAGGCTCTGTGCAAAAAGGATATGTCGATATGGGCACCCGTTCACAGGAAGATTCCTTCTTCAGCTATGATTTAATCAATGCACATTTATGCACTGCTGATGTGTAAATTAAAAAAGAATCAGACACAAAAAAAAGCACGTCGTGCATTCCTGAGCCCAGAGCACATACCAGAAATAGAAGAATGGTGGATAATAATAATAATAATAATAATAATAATAATAATAATAATTTATTTATTTATACCCTGCCCCTCTGGCTGGGTTTCCCCAGCCACTCTGGGTGACTTGTTGGAATATTAAAATACAGTGGTCTGTTAAACATTAAAAATTTTCCTAAACAGGGCTGCCATCAGTTGTCCTCTAAAAGTCGGTTAGTTGATTATTTCCTTGGCATCTGAAGGGAGGGCATTCCACAGTGAGGGAGCCACTACCGAGAAGGCCCTCTGCCTGGTTCCCTGTAACTTGGCTTCTCGCAGTGAGGGAACCACCAGAAGGCCCTCAGCGCTGGACCTCAGTGTCTGGGCAGAACGATGGGGGTGGAGACACTCCTTCAGGTATACAGGACTGAGGCCATTTAGAGCTTTAAAGGTCAGCACCAACACTTTGAATTGTGCTTGGAAATGTACTGGGAGTCAATGTAGATCTTTCAAGACTGGTGTTATGTGGGCAGGTAGGGTCTGCGGGCAGGTAGGGTCTCAGCCTGCATACCAGATGGAGGTGGTAAACAGCTGCCCTGGATACAGAATTGACCTGTGCCTCCATGGACAGCTGTGAGTCCAAAATGACTCCCAGGCTGCGCACCTGGTCCTTCAGGGGCACAGTTACCCCATTCAGGACCAGGGAGTCCTCCACAGCCGCCCGCCTCCTGCCCCCCCAAACAGTACTTCTGTCATGTCAGGATTCAACCTCAATCTGTTAGCCACCCATCCATCCTCCAACCACCTCCAGACACTCACACAGGACCGTCACTGCCTTCACTGGTTCTGATTTGAAAGAGAGGTAGAGCTGGGTATCATCCGCATACTGATGGACACCCAGCTCAAACCCCCTGATGATCTCTCCCAGTGGCTGCATGTAGATGTTGAAAAGCATGGGGGAGAGGACAGAACCCTGAGGCACCCCACAAGTGAAAGCCCAGTGGTCTGAACACTCATCCCCCTCACCACTTTCTGAACACTGCCCAGGAGGAAGGAGCGGAACCACTGTATAACAGTGCCCCCAGCTCCCAGCCGCTCTAGGCGGTCCAGAAGGATGTTACGGTTGATGGTATCAAAAGCCGCTGAGGGATCCAGCATTGCTAATGCATTGGTTCTGCTACAAAAACAAGATTAGGCAATGCAAGATCTCAGCATCAGTGGAGTATATGGATGGAGAGAATGTTGTAAGCACCTCCAGCTGCCAGTTGGAGGTGACTATATAACAAGAGGACATGGAGGGCGGGGGGAATAATTTCTTCTGTTCACATTTTAATGCAATCTCACCCAATCCACTCTTCCTGAACCAATTCACAAACCAATTTGCACAGGACTCTTTCCAAATCACACTTCTAATTTCGCAATGCAGTTCCCCAGCTTAGAATGAATACAACACACACACACACACACACACACACACACACACACAGTGCATGGCCATCCCTTCTAGACAGACTGATACAGTAGAAACCAGACTTGCCATGTTCACATGTTCTACTTGCAAGTAATACAGTACCATACTGACCATTCTGTATCTTTCATTATCTTAATACTACAGCGATGCTATAATAAATAGTGTATGTTGATATGCAAGAGACTGTGAGTGCAGGCAGATTATATTAAATCCTCCCATTTTAAAATTGTATTTCATGTCATTCTCAATTCTCTAAGAAGAAACAAAAAAAGAGGTGCCAAACTCATTTTCTTCACCTTTTTCATGAGCATCGCTAGCGTCCAGGATTTATTGAAAATCCCATCATGTTCTGCCCTCCACAATATTTCACCACGGGATCTTGAGGCCATGGACTGATTCAGCAGGCACTGCAAAATGGCATTTCCCATCATGTTCTGCCTTTGCACTTTGCAAAAGTGCCACATATTTTAAGGCAATTAAAACACAGAGGCGATAGAACAATAAATAAATAAATCTAACTAATATCGGGGGAGGGTTTAAACAATAACTTAGGGAGCGAAAATAGACTCCCATCAGGCTGTGCTGACTGAGGACAATGGATGTTGTAGTACAAAACATAAAGGTAAAGGGACCCCTGACCATTAGGTCCAGTCGTGGCTGACTCTAGGGTTGCGACACTCATCTCACTTTACTGGCCGAGGGAGCCAGCGTACAGCTTCCGGGTCATGTGGCCAGCATGACTAAGCCACTTCTGGCGAACCAGAGCAGCACACGGAAACTCTGTTTCCCACCGGAGTGGTACCTATTTATCTACTTGCACTTTGTGCTTTCGAACTGCTAGGTTGGCAGGAGCAGGGACCGAGCAACGGGAGCTCACCGTGTCATGGGGATTCGAACCGCCGACCTTCTGATCGGCAAGCCCTAAGCTCTGTGGTTTAGACCAGTGTTCCCCAACCTTGGGCCTCCAGCTGTTTTTGGACTACAACTCCCACCACCCCTCGCTAGCAAGACCAGTGGTCAAGGATGATGGGAATTGTAGTCCAAAAGCAGCTGGAGGCCCAAGGTTGGGGAACACTGGTTTAGACCACAGAGCCACCCACGTCAGTACAAAACATGCAGGAAGCCAAAAGTTGAGGAACGCTTGCTATACTAATGTCCCTGCCCTTTCATTCCCATCATCTCTCCAAAGGCAGTTTTCAGAACACACTTCTCTCGAAGTAGCATGGAATTCCTCCCCTGTGCTTTCTGAAAAGCTCTCCCTATTAATAATGAGCAAGGCAAACTTGTTAGTGCTGCTGACCCTTCCATTCTTCTGCTCTAGAATAAAGAGGCAGCTTGGGAATCTATTCAGTGGGGAATATTTAGAACCCAGCATCTGCTAGACAACTGTTCTGTAAAAGAGGAGCAAAAGCAAACTGTAACTGCATTCCTTAATTGGCAATTTTGTGTGTGTGTGTGTGTGTGTGTGTGTGTGTGTGCCATTTATGGGGGATCAAAGGCTGCTTATTTAGACAGGAATGTGGCTATTTTGTACTGTCCTTTTTTATACACCCAGCTTTTCTCCACCCACCTCAGTTTATTTTCTCTCAAGAAAGAAAGAAAGAAAGAAAGAAAGAAAGAAAGAAAGAAAGAAAGAAAGA